>JAGFPH010000413.1:489207-538284 GCA_018207615.1 Philaenus spumarius | reverse complement strand
TTCTGAAAAGTGGTAGACAGTTTCTAATGGCTACAAAATCACTTGGAAGTTTGACTAATGCTTGGGTGCCTTCACTGGTAAACATGTAGCCTTGCTCCAAAACTCTATAATTGCTTCAACTAGTTGAAACTTAGAAATAATAATTTAACTAGAACAAATCACGCACACTGCTCACAGACTGCTAGCAAATAACCATAATTTCCGGGCCTCCACTGAACATTGCAGATAAATTATTATAGCAGATACCTCCCACAGATACTCTATGTTTTTGTTTGCCACACCACAAGCATTTTCCACTAACTAAAAAATTTGTGTGGAAATTGTTTCTCAAAAAATGTTTGCACATTGTTTGTCAAGTGTGGACGGAACTTAATAATGAAATACAAATTAATCAAAAAATAACTAAACATCATTAAATTTTCTTTGGTTAAAATTCTTTGTAAGAAATTAAACAACTAAAACATAACTTTTAGAAATTCAGTAGAAAAATTAACTATTATTGTAACCATTTCCAAATAATATTTTTTTTTCTTAATTATTTTACAGGTATTTAAGCTTAATTTTGATAAGTTGTATATCTATATAATTTCTTATATTATTTTATTTAAAATATTCAGTACTTAATACATTTTCTTTATCAAAAAGGCATGAGATATGTATTAAATAATTCGACCACCATCCAAATCTCTGATGTTAGTTGAGCTAATTTCCAAAATTAAGTTTATTTGTTTTTAGACATCAACAAACTACTTGGTAAATTGACCTACTTACAAAGGTGCTATTGTGTATGAAATATATTAGTAGAATTTGTTTGCACCAAAGCCTTCAACTTCAAATCGCTCTCCTTCGTTCCACTCGCAGCGGAAAACTTGTTTTGTGAATTACCTTGTGGGCTCGAGTTACGGACTGCTTTGCTTTGCTCGCAACATACAAACTCGGCCGTCGGCTTTGGATCAGAAGATGTTCCCAAGTGGATTTGAACCAGATACTTTTATGGTATTTTATGTTTTGATCGATTTTGTGGGAACCAAGTAAGCTATTAGGTTGTTTAAAAAACAAAATGTGCAGAATAATATCCTACACTAATTGTTTTACATAAAACCCTATAAAAGTTTCATTCTAGTATGAAAAAATTTAAAAAATAGTTACTTCTGCTCAAAAAAGTGCTTCCGGTTTTTGGATTCTTTGGGCTAGTCAAATCGTCCGAGCGACATATTCAACCAACGTGTGTACCAAATCGGACATAAAATACAGCTGTTAGAGTGCGAACACATATACCAACATGTTACTTCGGGTCAAAAAACGTGCTCCCGGTTGTTGGATTTTTTGGCTAACGAATTCGTCTGAGCTACATAGACAACCAACAATCTGTGTAATTGTAACATAAAAAGAATTTTGTAGTAATTGTTTGGATACCGATCTTTGTTTTATGTCTTCTCCATCTCCTGCACCTAATCTTTTTTCTTTTAACGATCGCCTATTATCCATCTCACTCTCTAGTTATTAAAATAAATAATAAAAATGTAATCTAACTTGAAATTATTTAGGTTAGCTACTGGGAAAAAGTACTAAAGTAAACAAAATAATATCAGTACTTGGTTTACTTGAATACTTATTGGCACACTATTTTTGTAATACGTTATTATTTGCCTTAAATGCCTTATGATAGTGTTGTTTTACTTTATACTTTCTCCTTAGAACTCTTTACGTAACAATAAAATAAAATAATAATATTAATACATTGAGAATACTCTTAAAGTTTTACATAAGGCTATTTTTTAGAGTAACATGATTTAAAAATTTTAATACATTTACAATTTTTACTGTTTGAATATAAAAAACTACCGGCACTAATCACAATCACCGAGCGACAAAATCTTGGCACTAGATGACATAGTGTCGTTATTTATTCTCCCTAACTTCTAGTGGAGTCGATTGAGCCACTTACTTGTAAAAAATAAAAAAAATAAATAAGTAACACTTAAAATTTTTTCAAAATGTATAATTTATTGACAGTGTATCATTAAGTTGTAGAAAATGTTAAATAAAATAATTGAATAGTTTAAAAATTAAATCACTTTTTAAAGAAAGGTAAAATGTAAATAATTTGATATTAAATAATAATTAATTAAACAAGAATGTCAAAGTTTAAATTTTTTGTGTTCATGCCTTGATCTTAGCAAATGTTGAAACCAACTCATTTAGATCGTTGTTTTGTGATAACTCCTGCTCGATTGAAATCGTTGTCAGTAAAAAAACCCTCCCTCAGGCGCCCTAGGCGATCGCCTAATTACCTGTATGGTCGCACTGGCCCTGATTAGTTCTGCCAATTTTGTTATTTCATTCTCGAATAAGTTTATTTTTATGATGTATAAATGGCTAATTAAAAAACTCAAACCCACCAAGAATTTAGACACCAAGCCACAAATCGGTAAGTTATTTTCACTATATTTTTTATAATTAGCTACTTACAGCTCACAGTTGAAACATTTAAATGCAAAATGTGTAATATTTCAAAGTAAACACTCCAGTGGTCGCGCTATTTTTATAACCTGAGTGGTGGTGCGGGGTAAAGGTGTACCCAAATCAAATAATTAGTATTTAATATGTTAGAAACAAGAGGTTTACGCCATGATTGGTTAAAAAAATACTAAGAAATAGTTTAAAATATTTAATGAACTAAATAATTACAATTTAGACATTAATTAATGTAGATAAATGTATTTTCATAAAAGCAACTATAATCAAAATGTCATGTGAAAAATAGCTCCTTGTAGCTATTGGTAATAAAGAAGATTTATTAATTCTTAAGTTGGGTGGGTATACTTTGGGGTCTATGAAAAGTTGGTATTATATCAAAGCACTGGGTACAAGATATATTAGCCTTATATGGTTCTAAATAACACCTTGTTTCTATATCTTTCCTTATATAAAATACATGGTTGCCAAATGGAGTTTCGGATTGAGCTATATTTCTTTCAACGTCTTGATGTGGAACATCATTTGAAACTGTGCTCTATCACGTTCACTCAATTTAAAATAACACTAATATGTACCTAACTATAAAAAATCAACCATCAGTTATACCTATAAAAATGAAAAAACTAGTACGCTAGTGGTCATGTGTGGTACAACTGTACTAGATTTCGAAAAGAATGAATGAATCACAAACTAAACACACGAAAACAATGTCAAACTTCAACTGAGGGGTAAAGAAAGCTCCAACTGTAAGGTAACTGACCGCTTAAGGTCGTCTGTGCTACCAACTGATAATGGCACACAAAACTAATCATAGTTTCATTATTTAATTGATATAAATAGCTTATAGACATACGTAACTTATTAGTCCTCGTATAGTTAGATTTTATTTATCTAATACCTTATTTTTGTTCTTACTTCAAGATCATTGCTCGTGAGAAGAACGGAAATGCTGCCAGCCCTCCTCTGACACTTTCAGTAGCATTGAACGATATCAATGATAACGCACCCAAACTTCCGGTGATAGCTCCGCTTACAGTTCAAGCTGGGGAAGGTCGCAGACAAATAGTTAAAGTTGTTGCTACAGACAATGACTTAGGACAGAATGCAGAAGTTAGTTACAGCATTTACCATGTGTCTAACAATGGGAGGAACAAGTTTAAAATTGACTCTAAGTCAGGTGCTATTGAGACAACTGGCAAACTGAATGCAGGAGAGCAGTACAGTATTACAGTTCAGGTGAGCATATTTTGTATTATATTTTACAAGTAGCCTACAAGATAAAACTAGTAATTTTTTAAAATTTATACATAGGCCTATTACTTATTTATATTGTTCATGACATTTTGGTTTTAACTTAAAAGATCTATTAGACATAAATTAATATTATTAAACATTTTGATAAAGTAGTAATATAAGTATTTAATAATCAACAGAAATTCAATATAAATGAAAGCAACCACAGTATTAATAACTAACAGACTGTTGCGATAGTGGGGTGAGTTCGACTGTTGTGTAAGACAGTTCTCTTTTGTAAACTAATTTTAAAATCATTATTTGGAATAAGAGGACAACTCCCCAAGAGTTGGATTCACAAGAGTTATATTCAAAAACGTAATTCTAATTTTATAAAGTATTTTTTTTATTATTAACTATTAATAAGCAATAACTTATGACATGACGTATTTAAATTCATATTTAAAATTTCATAACTTAACCCTTAACTTGCGGTTAGCTCCTTTAAACGCAAATACACAAAAACATGCTTAGATGATTCCATAGTTCACGAAACTTCCAATAGTGTGAAGAGTGATGTCCTTTGAGTATGTTTAGATAAAATTTAAATACAAGCAATGTCTGTGGTGCCTTATCGGTCTGTGTTCTGTCGCAAGAGCAAATGAGTCTACCATCGCAAGTGTTCTCAGCGCAGCTTACCCCTACTGACGCATCTGTTTCACTCAGCTGTTCCTTGTTATAGTTTTGTATAAGTTATAGTTTTTTTTAGTTTAGTATGTAATCATTTTATTTTTAGACAACAATATAAGTATTGCTTTTATGTATTTAGTTTTTGACCAATTGTAAATTCTGCTAAGTTAAGTTTTAATTTGTTTTAAGTCTTAAAATATATTTTAAACTAGTTCAAAATTAAACTAGTTCCTAAGAATCAAAACTTAAAAATAACATTGATAAAATGAGTATATATATATTTGTTTAACTCTAAATGAGCAGTAGGCCTACCTAGCCCATATTTTAGATTACACATTAAGGGTTAACTTTAGTAAAAAATTTAGATTAACTATTTGATGGGGTACTAACAATCTCAGATAATTATCTTAAATTATTGGAGATACTCACTTCTAACACCCAGAAATTATTTCTATTGGCTTATTCACTCATCAAAATTATAGAATTACTTAATCAGTTAAGTTGGAAACTTTAGTGTATAGTGTATTGTACCATCAAAACTACAACAAAAATCTCAAATCATCAACATTTTAAATCGTTTTTAAATTGGAATGATTTTTCAAATGTTTTCGTATTTTTGTGCAGAATAAAAGGAAGGAAATACATTCAATAAGTGTTTGTTTGTAATGATTTAATTCAAAACTACGGTAATTATCTGTTTGATAGCATACAACTTTTGCTGATGTTTCAAGTATTGTTGTATGAATTAAATGGAACTTAGCAATAATTGGTTTTTAATAAATCTGACAATATTTTAAAACATTTTATAGGCCAACTAATCATAATCTTCACATTAATGCTATTGTTTGAATTAAATTGCAGGCAACTGATACCGGAGGAAAATCTAGTCAAACCATAGTTGAAGTTACAGTGATACCTGGACCAAATACAAGAAGTCCAGTCTTTCAACAAACAACTTACCAAGTATCAGTTAGTGAAGGAGCACCTATCAACTCCACAGTCACAACAATAACAGTAAGACTAATTCATTAGTATAGCAACAAATATTGTATTTAGTTTATTTTAAAATGTTGGACAACATATACAAAACAAAATATTTTGTAAACTGAATAATTATACACTATATTATACGGTATTCATAACAGAAATGTTGTATATTTATACTTATATCTTACTAGTTAACCCTTTGCACTCTGGTAGGATTTTTAATAAAAGTCCTCTGGGCTCGGATGGCCAGTAATGTTGGCCACAGCCATTTCTTTATCAAGTCTGAATTGTTTGTGCAAGTTACGTTCCTCTCAGCTCGAATAGCCAGCAGTATTGGACAAGGTAAAATCCCTCGAACGCCCCGATGGCCAGCAGGACTGGCCACACAAATGATCTGCATTAATTTATTTTTAGTAATTTTATTTTGTCTGGATTGTGCTGAAATCTATAGTCCAAATCTTAATCTAATTAATTCCCGCTTTTTTCTGGTCTGTGTTGTATCAAAACGTAGGAATATTCGTTACATTATAACCTTACCAGCAGTTTAGTTTTACGTTGTGGGTCTAGGCTAGTGTTTTTAAAGTTTGAAGTGATTTAATACAACAAAAGTTAATTAGTTTATTAGAGGTTTTTAAGTGTTTTTTTGTTAACAAGTTCTTAATTTTATTTTATTTTAAATTACCTAAAAATGTAGTTTGATAAGTTGTGTACAATGGACCCAATGGTTTATTTTATTCATTAAAATGTATTATAACTACAGTATATATTTACAGCTAAAACAAAAACTCACCAATAACAATATAATATATCTACTTTATTGTGTGGCAAAATAAAAGACATAAAGTAATCTCGCTTGGAACTCTTGCATAAAATGAATAATATTTTTTTAATGTTTATTTTAATTTGAAGCTGAGTATTTCAAATTTTACTTTTTTAAATTTTGAGTTATCAATAATTACTCTAAGTTTAAATCTTATTATTATTTTCATATTATATATTCATTTATTTATACCTAATCATTCTGAAAATGTTTGTTTTGATGTATTTTGTTAATAATACATAATATTCAAATAACGCTGCAAACAATATTACTTAAGAATATCGGTAACATTTGATAAAGTAATCTCATCTGCAACGAAATACTAAATAAATAAATACACCTTGCTAAAACGGTCTACTAGTAACTTGCCCGCAACGCAACATCATATTACCAAATTAATAGTTTCAGTAATTTCGTCTGCAACGTTATATCAAATAACACCTTGGCAATTTCCCATCACCTATTAATACGTTACAAATTTAATACCTTATTTCAACCTATTACCAAGCACCGTGGAACGTTGCAGACTATTACCACAATGTAGCGGTAATTCCCATCTCTACTATATTTGGCAAAATTAGAAAAAATGCTTGCAAACGCCAAAAAATCCATTTTAATTAACACTGCCGCTTCTAAGGTTAAGCTGGACACCACTCCTTTTTATTCATTGGTATAAAGTAAAGATTTTATGCAAAAAAATGTGATAATATAAATAAATAAATTGTATGCAGTATTATTATTTACACAAGACTATTATCTGCAGATGGCGGTTACAATGTTATTCTACTCACCACCTCTGGTACCGAATCAGTTTTGCTGGTATCAGTTTTAATTTTTACCAACAATTAAAATTTAAACATTTCTGATTGCCATGTGGCAACATAACACTTGACACACCGGCTATCTTGGTGCATATAACGTTATTCTCGTAGCATCTTCTTTTCTTTTGCACAAGACAATTCAGTGCTACTAAAACAAAATATTATCCAAGTAAATACACTATAAGGAGAGGAAAGTCTCTTACAACATATAAATTATAAAATCTCTATGTTGAAAAAGTTGGTGTATAGAATATTATATATGGAAAAATCCTTCAATAACATTGTATTGGATAACAGGGTATACACATAGAATATATGAATAGTTAGCACCAGATGTGCAATGTAACTAACATTGACAATATGCATGATATTATTTAATACTAATATTTGCAATTAATAATTAATTAAAAATATTGAATTCAATATATATTATTGTGTTATGATTTATAGGCCACAGACCCAGAGAATGAACCTGTATTATATTCTATTATTTCTGGGAATGATTTACGACAATTTGCAATTGATGATCGGACTGGAGCAATCACTGTTATTCGTAGACTAGACAGAGAAGATTTAACAAGATATCAATTGGTAATGTTTATTTTTGAACAATGATAATAATAGAGTAACTCTATAATTTGACTGATTGGATCATTTTTAACCGACCTTAAATAAAGGAGGAGATTATCAATTTGACTTGCATGCATGTTGTTATTAATTATTTTTGTGTATGTTGCATATAACTTTGTAACGTGAGAATTATTAATGTAATTCTGTTTTTTTTTTTGTTGGATAGAATATTGTTTGATTCGTGTACAATGATATATATTTTCAAAATATTAGTTTGAAATTACTGTAACTGAAACTAACAAAAATGCTTAAATTTTTGCAACTATAATGTTTTTTTATGATGCTACACAATGTTTTGACACTTTTTTATTCTAGATATTTTTACCGAAAGCCTAACTGTTTTAATGAGTTTTGCCTATTATTTAATTAATTGTAAAGCTAACTTTATGTAACTAACTTTTCAATCAGCTATTGGTCTCAAACTGTTGGATTTAAGAAAGAGTAAAATCATTTTAAGATGGTTTGTTTGATCCAAATGCTATATTTTTTCATCAGTTTATCGTAAGTTTTAGGTAAAAGTTCAAAATATTTTAACCATTTTATCTAATGCAGAATATGAGTATGATTATGTTATGTGTTTTTATTTTTAGAAAGCTAATCTTATGTTTGTTATTGGTACGATCGAACACTGCTGTGTTTGGTAAACTGTAATCTGTGATAGTGGATAGTGTAGATGTTTGTGTGTTAGTAATAGGGAATCTGGAAAGAATTTGTTCCAGTTTATTTTGCCATTAACAAGTTTTCCTTCATAAATCCGCCATGCCCTTGCAACCTGTTATCGATTTGGATGATTATGAATGCTTTGCACAGACTATATCTTTTAAAATTTGAAACATATCTGTAGAACAATTTATATACATAATTTGTAGTCTGTAAGGGTCTAAAACGTGGAATAAACGTATGAACAAAAATCAAAAGTTCTCTATTTTTAACATTGGAATAATTTTGTCTATAATTATATAATTTGAATCCTTTTTTCATTATTGGATTGTATTTCTTAACTAAATCCAACGATACAATTTTCTGATGATTACATTGTTGTTTTAAATATTTCTAAAAGTTATTATTGTACTAATTCCTAAACTTTGTACAACAAAAATATAATTTTTGTTCACACATTAGTAAATTATACCAGAACAGGTATATAATTTCAATTTTTGATTTGGTCCTATACAAGGAATTACTCAGTAATAATTATTATATGTTATTTTAGTACAGCATTTAATAATAATTAATTGTAAGTAATAACAATATTCTGGTATGTACAGTATATTTGTTTCTGATGTGTTGTACTAGCCCAGTCGGTATAGGTTAAAACTACCAGTAATTTGCAATATGGCAGATTTTTTTTTATAAGTACCTTAAAGTATGTACATTAACATAAAAAAAAGTTTACCAGTCTATCGATTTCCCAAAGTCGAAAAAAAATCGATTATCATTTTTTTTCGATTATCCTTAATACTTCGAGCTATGATGAAGATAGAGAAAAATAAAAAATACCACCGTGTAGGGGAGGTATTTTTCAATAAAAAAGGTCGTATGTATTTATTTCCTCCGAGCAATGGTTTGTCTGGAAAAAATTGGATAATGCAGGTATGTATTTTGCAGCAGGGGAAATCACTAAAAGGGGACATCTTATTCATATATATGAAGCGTTGGGTCATTCTAAATTGGCCGAATTTTAATATATCGAATTGAAACTTAACATAGGAGTTAAAATATATATTTTAAACATTTATGCTGAGTCTCAGCTTGTTATCTTGAAAATGACCTGATCTAGAGCCACTTGACTCATCAAGGGGTTTCTCGATTTTAGGAGTACCGGACCCACGAACTAATTTTAATCGGCTCCAGTTTAGAGAATTTTCAAAATATCAACCTGAAAGTTTTTTTACAAGTTAAATATGTATATTCAAACAAGTTCAAGGAGTATAAACCTTTTTCATTATTTACTTTTAAAAGCACAAGTAAATTAAAAAAAGTATAATTTTAGACCTTTTCAGATTTTTCATCAAAACGCTTGAGTTGATCAGCTGCAGATTAGTCATTTGAAAATATAGTTTTTAAAATAAGTATAGAAAAAAACAATTGTATTTGTAACTTCTGTACCAATTTTTAAATCGATATGTTCAAAAATGTCGAAAATGGAGTCGTTGAATCCAAAAGTGTTATAGTTAAAACGAGATAGATAAAACAGAAGACTATTTTCAAGCGCCTCGTTTTTAAAAATAACAAGAAAAAATCGTTCATACTTACTAAGAATATTTATACTGGTGTACTCAACTTGTAAAACAAATTTGGTGTTAATATTCCAAAAATTGACGAAACTGGTATAGATTGAAATTAGTTCGTGGGTCCGGTACTCCTAACATCGATAATCGAAATCGACTCCTAGATCGGGTCATTTTCAAGATAACAAACTGAGACTCAGCATAAATGGTTAAAATATATATTTTAACTCTTACGTCAAGTTTCAATTCGATATATTAAAATTTAGCCAATTTAGAATGAGCCAACGCTTCATATATGAATAAGATGTCTCCTTTTAGTGATTTCCCCTGCTGCAAAATACATACCTGCATTTTCGAATTTTTTCAAGACAAACCATTGCTTGAACGAAATAAATACATATGACCTTTTTTGTTGAAAAATACCTCCCCTACACGATGGTATTTTTTATTTTTCTCTATCTTCATCCCAGCTCGAAGTATTAAGGATAATCGAAAAAAAAAATGATAATCGATTTTTTTTTCGACTTTGGGAAATCGATAGACTGGTAAACTTCTTTTTATGTTAATCTACATACAGTAGAGCGTCGATAATCCGGACGTCAATAAACCGAAACGTCAAAAATCCGAACGCATTCTGAGGTAGCCCCTGCAAACATTTCGTTTTCACAAATTCCAATTATTGCGTCGTTAAAAATTTCACAAAAATTTTCATCGCAGTTTGACATTATTATGTCTTTTTAAACACTTCTTAAATACCTGCTCTCACACGCCCTCACAACAGACTGGCTGTCAGTATTTTCACTGTCAAGCTAATAAGCTGCTTTAGCGCTAGCAGTAAACATACAGAAAGTTCATTAATTTCTCGTTGTGTAATCATTGTAACAGTGTGTTGTACTTACAGTAGTGTACTATACAGTATTTTTTTTATTTTTCGTTTATGTTAACTATAACGTACAAGTGAACTTTTAATTATGTACTGTACTGTAATTGAGAGTTACAAGTGTAATCATGTTGGCCCTACTGAGTACGTGCAGGTTCTTCTAAATTATAATATGTAAGTAGTCTTACATACTGTATTGTAATTACATTACTGCTTGTATTGTTTAACCAATTTAATCGATTAAAGGGCATACATGGCATTTTCTTGGTTGTTTTCAAAAATCCGAACAAATTGATAATCCGAACCCCCCTTGGTCCCAATTAGTTCGGATTTTCGACGCTCTACTGTACTTGAATGTACTTATAAAAAAAAATCAGCCGTATTGTAAATTACTGGAACTTTTGGTCTAAAATTACCTCTACCGACTGGCCTATACCTATTTGATGCATCCTTTAATTCTCTTTTAGAAATATTTTACTTTGGGTCAGTACAATTTTGAGATAATCTAGTTTTATAGTTAATATTACTCAAATAAATTTATCGATATCAAAAGTATGTAGAAAAGTACCTATAATTGTTTAATTAGTTAATAATTAATTTAATTTAATGAATTAAGATTTACAAGCCTACATTATAAATCCACATTTTATTCAGAAAGATTCTACTTCGGTTGTGTTGCCTTCACTGGAAGAGAATATTGCAAACTTGATTTATATTAAGAGAGATTTGATGTCCTTTGTTTTTTTTTTCAAACCCTCACAGTATATACATATAGGCTACATATTTAAATCATAACTTATAACAAATAAACAAAACATACATATGAATACACATGTTCACACACGACACATATATTTTTTACATGTTCATATTTCTTAGTTTTATTACAGGTCAGTGCATTTACTTTCTATATTAAAATTTAATATGTTTTGTTTATTTAGTTAATTAAAGCAGAAGATGAAGGTGGATTATCAAGCACAGCTACTGTCAATATCCTTGTGAGTGATATCAATGACAAGAATCCAGAATTTATGAATTTGCCTTACAACTTTACAGTTCAGGAAGGGTTAGATGGTGTGAAGGTTGGACAAGTCAAGGCTTTGGATGCAGATGAAGGAATAAATGCTATTGTCACATATTCCTTACCCAATGACGTTCCGTTTTTCATAAACTCTACTACCGGAGATATAAAAACTAGCATGGCTCTTGACTATGAAAAACAAAAGGTGCGGTACATTTAATTAATGGATTTTTATATTGAATAAATTCTATTAAATTAAGATACAAATAATTTATCTGTACCGTACTTAAAACAGTTGAGAGTATTGAAATATCCCTTTCTTTAAGCTGCAGATTAAGATTGTTAATACAATAAGATGAATGTGTATAAATCAACATTAGTAGGGTATTATTTATTTTATATGTCTATAACACTTTTTAGTTCTTGTTATGATGACTGTTTAAAACAGTGTTTTCAGTTTTAAAAACTTAAATAACACACGGAATACTTCATAAGTAATATTATTATTTATTGATGTTCCAATAAGTATGCACTAATACATAACATCTAATAATGGACACACAAAACGCTACTTTGGACGACTTGTCCTTGAGCTTCCACATCTTAGACTGATCAGGCGTGTGTGGTTAGACTAACCCTCACTACTGACCTTCTATAATCCTCATATATTACAAACTGCAAACACCCCTTGTATATGTTCAATATATAGGGGTACCACAAGTTTATGTTGACTAATAGTATTATTTACTATAAGTATGGCACTCAAGTCAACCGAGCTGAATCAGTTACATAAAATAAAGTTAAACGTTAGGTTATTATCAGACGATATTTGGTTTCTAAGTGCAAGTAGAATAAGTAAAGTGTTTCGAAAGTTTATAAAATAAACACTACAGATGCTTGGGAAAATTTGTATATAAATAAACGTTGTAAAATAATTAATTAGGACTTATACAATATTAATGTAAGTAAAAATAATGTATTGCTTGGCATTATTATTATTTAGTAATTTGTTTATTTATATGGTTAATTGTTAGGTTAGTTATAATAATGCTAGGCATTTGTTACTCCTTACTAATGTAGCGTACCTAGTCTTAAGTCCTTTTTAGTTTTGTATAAATATGGGCCATGAAACACTGTTAGGTTAGATAGGCTATAGTTTGATTATTATAGCTCGTGCATTACTGAATATGGTGACTTTGTCGTTGAAACGTGTTGAGTTAATAAACATATTAGTTGTGAGATTCTGTGTTCAAGTTTTATTTTATCATGATAAGGTTTTCTTTAGTAACAGTATTTGTTATTTTGTTTGTTATTAGGAGTACAAGTTTGTAGTCACGGCTCATGATGGGGCAACAGATCCAAGGATAGCTACAGCAACTGTCACAATTCATGTTACAGATATTGAAGATGAGTGGCCAATCTTTCATATTACTACCTATGAGGCAATTGTACCAGAAAATGTGGCAGATTTTGTCGTTGCACAAGTCATGGTTAGTTTAGATTAAAATAGAACAACTTAAAACATAAAGTCCTATCAGAAGAATAGGAATTTGTTAAACATCCTTGAGCTGAATGAAACTGTTATATTGAACTTAGGGTTGGAGTTTTGCTCATTATGTAGGCCTATATTTTAACCTTCAAGCACTTTCACTATTTGATTCCACATGCGCGATTGCAAGACACTTTGGCCGCTTACCTTTGTTGATTAGTTTTCGGATTTTCCAGAGAATTTTCAAAACATAAATATAAGCAAATCAATGGATATTACATAAAACATGTGCACAAGTATACAAATAATTTTAAAATTAAATAGTTTTGCAGTAGAAAATTTTTAAAACATTTTAATCTTCAAGCGCTATTGTGAGCGGCATTTTGGCTACCTTTTCTAAAAAAAATTGTGCAGTACTTTGCTAGCCACACAAAATCTATAGGAATTCTTTAATTACATATAAAATACACATAAATATACCAAATATAATGGAATATACTCAAAATATTTTAAATAACTACTGAACTTACATTTTTGTCTAGTTTATTAGTTTTGGGATTTTCCATTGAATTTTCACAAAAGAAATATAAAAACCTCAATGGATATCATACATGCACAAATATGCAAATAATTTTAAAAGTAAATAGCCTTGCAGTACAAAATTTTAAAACATTTAATCTTGAAGCGCTCTCCTGAGCGAAATTTTGGCTACCAATTTTGGAAAAATTGTGCTGTTCTTTACTAGCCACACATAATCTATAGGTAGGCCTATTTTTTTAATTACATACAAGATGCACATAAATATACCAAAATATTTGAAATAACTACTTACATTTTCGTCTATAGCTGCAGTCAAATGTTTTAACACAAGCGATCGCAAGGCCACTTTGCCGTCAGTAGTGTATTCATGAACAGAATACTGATTGACCTTGAACCAATGCTGATTAAAAGTTTGTTTAGATTGGCATTGTGTAACTAAATATGTAATTAAAGAATACCTACAGGTTTTGTGGGGCTAGATGTGTCGGTTAAGTACAGCACAATTTTTTTTTTAAAAGGCAGCCAAAATGCCGCCAACGAGAGCTCTTGAATATTAAATTCAAAATTAACATGGTTAACTTCATTATAATAACTAAAATTTATATCATGTTTTATATTTTAACTTAATTTTTTAATGATTATTAATGGAGTATTAGCTCTGAATACATTTTACATTACTTTGTTGTTTTAATTTCAATAAATTTATTTAATACAAGTAGGTACCCGTGGCTTCGCACACGGTCCAAACATTCGCGGGATAGTAATAAATGTTTTAGGGGTTATTGTTACGTTTTCACCCCTTAGCAGCACACTATAAAATGCAAATATGATTTACATATATGTATTGTAAGAAATAAATGTACCAATTTCCAGCTCTCTAGCTTAATGGGAAATATAATAATTAATTTGTATTGCTTTAGGGGTTGTTACATTTTCACCCCTTAGCAGTACACTAAAAAATACAAATATTGTTTACTTTTTATATATATCTTGTAAGAAATAAATGTACAAATTTCCAGCTCTCTAGTCTTAATGGAAGTATAATAATAAATATTTATTTTTTTAGTGGTTGTTTCAACCCTTAAATCTAAATGAATTCTAGCCTGTTTCATTCCAGTTCATGTGTGCCAAATTTCATTCAAATCCATCCAGTAGTTTTTATGTGATTGAGTAACACACACACAGACACCATTCAATTTTTATATAATAGTATAGATTGCATAATTGTTTTTCGATAATTTCAATTTAAAACTATTTATAAATGAATTATTTTGTAATTTGTAATAGTATTAGAAATAAATTATAAATAATTTATTGTTAATAAATAGGCTGATGATCCAGACACGAAAAAGAAAGTAACTTATGTAATGCGCCAAGGACCTACAGATTTGTTTGCTGTAGATGAAAAAACTGGAGTTATACGAACTCTTAAAGGATTAGATTATGAAACTGAAAATCAATATACGATCACAATTGGAACATTAGAAAATCCGAGCAATAAACCTGGAGCTACCACAAAAGTGATCATCAGTGTTCAGGTAAACTACTGTAAATATGGTTCTCTTAGAATATCAAACCGGATGAAGTTCCTACTGGCTGCAGAGTCCAGTAGGGCAGTGGTTTCCCAGTCGTTAGTCGAGACTGGGATTTGTGGTACTTCCTCTCCGGTTGAATTTATGCCCTCGCTTAGTTCCGGGAGGTCGGTACGTCGGGCGCTCGTCCGGATCTTCACTCGTTTCCCGTTGGCTTCTGTGCCATTGATCCTATCTGCGTGCCAGTGGTATCCTGGACAATGGTGGCATTTCGGGTGTGATCTACCTTGCGGCCGCATCATTGGTGGCCTATACATTTTTTCTACTTTTTGCGGCTCCTTCTGAACCCGTGTTGTTGTTCCCTTTGCTACTTAATCGCTTAGATCACGCTTAATGGTCGTCGTGATCTCAACTAATTCGTCCATTTCCTGGATCCTTGCAGCACGTAGACGGGATCTTATTGCCGGTGTTAATAATTCCACGTATGTGGCGGCATTGATTTCTAGCGGCGAGTGTGGCGTTAGGCAGTTGAACAATCGTATCTTTCTATACAAAGGCGCTTACTGGTTCATTGGATAATTGATGCCTGCCGTAAAGTTTGGCCATCAATCCCGCTGTCGTAATTACTGAGGCGAATTTCGCTGTAAATCTAGTTTTGAACTTGTTCCATCGTAATTCAACGCCGTAAAACTGTTCTAGCCACACTTGGGCCGTGCCTTTCTATTGCGCCATTTTCGTTGATAAATATAGGTGCAACGGTGTTCTATTTTGTTTCATCGTTGTTTCCGCTGATGTTAAAAACATCGCCGGATCTTCCATCTCGTTGCCATGGAATGTTGGTAATGGTGATGGCTGGCTCATGGTTTGATTTCCTTTTCTTATAAGTTCAATGGCTATTCTAAGTAGAATATGGTGGAATACGAATCTATAGATTGCGCAGGTGATCGTGGTAATGACGGTCCCGCTTGTTCCGCGCACGGTGAACATGTGAACGGAGTACCTGAAACCGCATTGTCTTCTAAGCCGACACAAACTTTATGGAAGCTATGATTACAGACGATGCATGAAGTCATATTTTCGCTATTTGAGCTGCATTCGGTGGCGAAGCATTGCCGAATTATCGTTGAATTATAAAAAGACGAAAAAAATAAAGAAAAGAATTGAGATTGTTGATTAAAATTTAAATTTTGTTTGAAAAATACTTGTTCAAATACTTAATTTTCCAAATTTTCCTGAACCCCCATGTCCTTTGATTCCTCGGTATGGGGTTCGCAGCTAAAATCTCCTCTTTTCCCCACTTTACCATATGGCAACCCTAACTATGAAGTATTAGGCTCTGAACATTTACCATTTTGAAAATCCCTAAAGGCATAGACCCGGTTAAATAAAGTTTGTTGTTTGTAGGCCTAAGTAGTTTCTTCGAAAGAACAAAGTAAACAAAGACAATTGTAAATACCGGTAATATACATTTTCAAACACTTCTAACCTTAAAACATATAATACAGCATACCGTATGTTAGTTATATAACAGTTTGAAAATACCTATTCATGTTCAACATGAGTATTAAATTTAATGTTTTATTATTACTAAAAGTTATTTACCGAGTTAAAAATCCCCACAGTGTAGTAAGGTAAGTCTAATTAATTTGGTTGTGATTTTGTGACGGGTACCCACTAACTTATATGACAATGACCACTGGATCTATGTTGATAGTGGTTGTGCTAAATAATAACTTTCATTCTTACAATAGTTGACATCACAGTTTATAGTTAAAAGAGGGGGAGCCAGATTGAAGCTAAATGTTCAAGCCTAAATCAGTCTGTTAGTAACCATGGTCTGGAGAAGACTCCAGATCACATAATGTAGACTCGCTTGCCTTTTCCTTAGCTTAGTTTAGTTGTAAGTCCGGACCAGCAGAGGAATTGTTTTACATTAAATAAACGCTCTGAAGTGAAACAGTCTTTCGTCACCTTATTGAAGAACCTACTCGCTATCCACCATCCTGACAAAGCCCGTACGTCCGCGCGAGGACAGAAAGGCATAGCCCGACCAGGGAAAACGCCGCTTCAGGAGTCGGACGCAGGAGAGCCGAACCCAAGGAAGCGGGACCCGTTACAATTTTTCATGGGTGCTTACTAGTATTACAGTACTATAATTATGACTTCATACTAACAATATGTCACTTAAGGTATTTTAATAAGAAAAATACTAAACTTACATTATTATACTAAAAATAGAGTGAAAATATTACATACAAATTAAATAAGTCTGGTTTTACCTGCATTAAGATACTTTATATTCCCAAACCTGCTGTAGCTAGGTTACCAAAACCTAAAACCATCAATGTAATGGCTAAGCATCTTATCACTATCATAATAATAATTTTGATATTGTGCTACAACAAGGTTTCGTCTTCTTTATTCAATTTCCAGAATCATTTTGAATTTATTTTCATAAATATTCTATTTACAACTCAAATTTCCTAAGTACCGTAAATTTAGAATACATACTTAATTATTTATTTGAACTTATGCATTGATCTAAGAATGTTCATAGAGATAACCAGGTTTTATAAATAAATGTTTTCTGTTTCAGGATCAGAATGATAATGCACCAGTGTTTCTAACAATTCCAAAACCAATTACATTAAATGACGATGTTGCTGTTGGGACTCGTATAACTACTCTTGTAGCGTCAGATGGTGATGGAACTGCTCCAGCAAATAAAGTATGAAAAATTACTTAATTAATAGTACCTATAGCATATAATATTCAAATATCTATTAAAGATCATATTATTAAAACCAATAACAGATTGTTCAAATGGGCCTAATTACGGTATATTTGTTTGTAAGTACCTATTTAATGTTACTAATAGAATAATATACAATATCTTACACATTTTCTTTTTCGTATTAATAGGAAGTAATAGGTTTGTATTTCTCACTACCCGGGCTCAAACAATATACTTTACTATGTTAGTAACAAAGGGACGACAGATCAATAAAAACAATGCATCAGTGTGGTTCAGTGGTAATACTTATCTCTCTACATTTATACTCATACAATAATACAACTATATACGGTTCGATACATTAGCCTTTACTTATGATCTACGTACAGTTCTTTTATTAGGTATTCACCTTTATAAGACAGACTGAATTACGGTATTGGCAACTAAAGCGTGTCACCCTTATGTGAATCACCCCAAAACTCTGAATATAATGTAACTCTAACAACAGACTGAAATACTTTGGTTTGCTCACTCGGTATGTTGTCACTTGAGATCTCGATGGTCCAAACTTCGAGCTGATCTTCCCGTCTCAATTTCCTGGCCGCACTTTGCATGACGAACCGGCCCAATTTTTCCGGCCCAACACACTAACAGCAGACTGGCCTCGAATCTATGTTAAGCTCCAGTATATATCCCATCCACCGCTTCCTTGTTGTCATCTCCAAAACAAACCATAGCAAAGCGAGTTCCGTGTTCCGTGTTTAACGAACTGTCCCGCGACCTTGCTACAATTTCCGTGTTTATACCGTACTTCCTTGTCCGCCTTACTGGTTAATACCTTAACATCCAAAACACTAATTCTAATAACTAATATACTAAAACATATTTTTACTATACCCTGCAAAACATAACAGTACTGGAGCCCCAAAAAATGTCGTCCTCGACATTTGCCCTACATCTGAGGGTAGTCCTTAACAGGTACCCCCACCACAATCAATTTATTCATATCATATATCCTTAAAGCTAAATAACAAATAACCAACGTCAGTATCGCTGTCCAACCCCCTAACACTAAATGCCACAAAGACGTCGAATCCAACACATCCAACCATTGCTCAGGAAGGGTAACAGGATCAAACGCGTCCTTTTCAATGTGGTTGTGAATGAATAAGGTGGGGGTGGATATGGTCCAATTGTTGTCCAGGATAGGGGACGCATGGACAAATTTAGGTCGTTCTTGCGAGGTGAAGGGTTTTAGCTCTAGGGATGTGAGAGTGGTCCATGATATAGGAAGTATGTGATGCAAGGTAGGTTTTATAGGAGTCCGCTTGTCACAAGGAAATTGTCTATTGACTAGGATCTCCCGATCTTCCTTCAGGGAACAATGACATGGTATTGACACCTCCATGGTACCCGGGAGCCCTAAGGATGAGGTCAGGTTATGGAGTTCACCGCCACAATGCAAGTGAGTCTTGGGTGTAGGATGGGTTACAGTAAATAAATCCACCTGAATTTCCGTGATCATGGGTTGCCCTTTACTCGGCGTGCAGTGGAATGTAAATCTCCGTGCTATACTGTCCAAATCACCCCCGTTGAGAAGCTGTGCGGCGCACCCTTCAGAAATCGACCCCGATATTCGTTGTCTTATAAGGAAACACATCCCCGTGCTCTTTGGTTTACAGTCCTCCATCTGCGCTCTGCTAATGGTCCTCAGCGAAGTCCCGTCTGTAGCAATGATGGTCCGTTCTGGTGATAGCAGGCATGTGTAGTTATTCCAAGCCAGCGGGACCGGAATGTACTCATGCAACTGCCACGACGAAGTCCTATTGTGTATCGGCACCCTGATCGTGGAAATTATTGACTGTGGAGTTACGACGCAGGACGTGGTGGGTAAGTGATAGTATTGGTCTAAGTTCTCCTTGGGTAAGCTAAGGACCATCTGCTGGGGTAACAGGCGAGATGCTAGCAGTTTAAGGTCAGATAGGAGAATGTCTGGGGGTATGGTCGTATGTGTAGACGCGTGGTTTCTACAATTAGCCCTAATAGTGTCTAACATAGCAAATTGAGTATTATAAAATATCTGCTGTTGCTGGCCCAACACGTATGTTATAAATGACTCGTATAACCTATTGTCATTTAAACTACTGATACTATCTATCCTGTTCTGGAAGTCGTCCAAGGCGTCGTGCACTGTTTTTAGTACAGCCGAAACGTTCTTCGTATATACCTGTAGCAATGTTGCAGTTGTCACCAAATCCGCATGGTCGTCTTTCATAACCTGTTGCATATTATTGATGTGGGTGTTGAAAGCCTCTTCGTTGGTAGTAAGAACATGCAGCTCGTCGTCCGTTGCCGTCCCGCAACACCAATGGAACATGTCCCCAATCGATGAAATCGCCCTAGGTGACCTATGGCCCCCGATGCCGCTCCAATCATGGGTGGACGCCGTATGCCGCTGAATGTCCTCCGTTGCTCTCTGTATGTCCCGTATGGCAGCTGCCGCAGTACACACCGGTTTATCCGCCGCCTCCAGGTACTGGGAGGTAAACGCTTGCTTGTCCGTCTTACTGGTTAATACCTTAACATCCAAAACACTAATTCTAATAACTAATATACTAAAACATATTTTTACTATACCCTGCAAAACATAACAGAAGTCAAATTGTACCTACGATTTTTATTTCTGATTATTATTTTTCTATAAGTTATTGTATTTTGTCAATGATATAAACAGGTGACAATGTAACTTTTTCCTTTACTTCATACAAAACGTCACATCAAATTATAGGTTCAATTAAACTCAATATCCCGCCGCTCTTGCCACCTAGCAACTGACACACACAACACTAACACAACTCTAGACAATACGATGCCCAAGCTATGAGAACCTTCTATCCGAACTACTCAAGAAACAAACGCTTGCTTTTAAAACTTAGATTTCAGCTGTTCGAGCAATGACGTACGTCATGTGCGGAAGGCAACCATCACAAACACATCTACTCGAGTGAATTCTTTCTAACGATGGATAAATAACTTCTCTCTGTTATACCAACTTTGCTGGTCCAAGTTTGAGAGGTACAGACACTCCACCAAAACATTTATGAAATCATTCAGTGGTAGTGACTTTCATTTCCCATTTAAAACTAAAGTGATGAGGCACATATTATAAGTAAACTATGTCTTCAGTTTAAGATATTCTTAGTTTCTTTAATTATTAGTATTTGGATGATAGCATGCTTTATTTCAGACCACTAATTAGAAATGGATATTTAAATTGTTTATATATATATATCCTTAAGATTGATTTCAGTTGGCCAACAATTTTTTTGTTACTTAAATTTTACATACTTATACTGTCTAAAATTTATCAGTCTCATGTGAGACATTATTTTCATTGTTTCTTTTTTGCCAAGAGGCTATTGTTTAATAAAATTTCACATCAATCTTTCTATCTTTTTAAATCATTTTAGGATCAAACCTAACCTTATTGTGGTTTGATGTCTATGTGATTATTTATAAGTATATGGACGTTTATTTTGTAAGTGTACTCTCCTAGCTGAGTAGAGTTCTTTGAACGTGGTAAATTTTTGTGTAAAAATTTGTTTGTGGCCTTTCGAGTGGTTACGCTGTGACCTCCATCTTGAAATCGATCCATTGTGACCCCATGTTTTCAAGTCAATGCCACATGTGGTCAAGGAAGTGTAACAACAATGAGAAGGAAGTAAATATAAATTTGTCTTCTAAATTGAAATTTAAAGAATATTTTGTTACATTATTTCTCATTACAATGTTTCATATTTTTAAGGTTCGTTATGAAATTGTGGGTAAAGGAAAAGCAGCCCGTTACTTCCAAATAGATTCAAACCTTGGTGAAGTAAGAGTTAAAGATGACTTGCAGAATGAACCAGATAGTGAATATCAGGTAAATGATAAATAAGCTTAATAATGTTCTAATATTGTTAATACATATTTTTACAGCATTATTTCATTTTGTAAGTAAGTAGATCGTATTTGCCACATTGTCAGTGAGTGTTACTAACGAAAAAGTGCCTTCCAAAAAAGTGGTTGTTTATTAGTAACATTGCAAAATTATTTGGAATAAATAACTGCAATCCATCAGCTGACCAACGTGATTAATTGGAGCTGCAACAATTGACTTGGTCTTCTCAAACTAAAAAAAACATTTAGGTGTAATCATAGTTATAAAGCTATAGTTTTTTAAGAACCTAAACCACAAAATTACAAAAAAAGTCATGCATTGACATGTATAGAAACATTTTTTAGGATGATCTATTTGTGTTTATTATTACTGTATACTTATGACAGTCTTATGACTGTCAGATTTTTATATTGATCTATGTCAGTCCTAGAAATATCCATAAATAGTCTCTTTATTTCAAAAAAGTTCAACTTTATACTTTGATTGCTCAGGGAGTGTGGCTGGAGCTAGGTTGCCGGCTCTACCGGCGAAGGACCTGACTCACGCACGCACACTCACCTCCGCCCTAATTGTCTGAAGCCCTGATCCTAGCACACTACCTAGAAATATAACACCTGTTGTATGATACCTTAAATTCGCAATTCATTTTAAGTTAGATATACAGTAAAATGCTTTGTGTTACTAAATTTGTTGTTTATTTAATTCCACGAAAAATAAGTCCAAACATGAAATTATTATGACAAGAAATAAATGAAATGACCGTTAAAGAGCGTGGGAAACAGCCTTGCTTTGCTATCTCATGCGTTGTTTGAATTCTACGCAAATCTATACTTTCCACTGTAGTTTCATTAACATACAACCAGTTAAATCTAGTTTACTTTACAATTGCAAAGGTTTACAGACAATACCATATCTTTGGAACTATACAAGTGACTTTTGATTGGATGGCAATTTTAGAAAGTTAAAATCTTGACGAATCCAAAGGTATCTCTATATTATTGTCAACATATCCCGGTGAGTGGTAGAGAGCTTTAAAGAAATGACAAAGTTGAGTATGTCCATGTGATTTATTCGCTGGGCATTGGCTTTTCAGAATACTAATATTTTAAAACAATGATCACATATGTAAATATACATTTTAGAAAAAAATTGTAAATGCAAAAATTAAAGTTTAAATCATTCCCTTCCAACGGTTTTTGTCTTTTTGATATTGGAAGATTTTTAGTGGGTGAATAATGTTCGATACAATCATGTGTTACAAATGTGTTGTCGCGTGATTGTATCGACACACACTATATAATTCTTTGGTATTATAATAAATATGAAAATATTTTTAACTTCTAGATTTTTTAAGCAAAATATATATTGTTTGGTATTATTTTACTTATCATTTTGAGCTGAAGTCAAAAGCATTAATAGATTTTGTAACGAAGGTAAAATAAAAAAAATTGATAGTCAAATTTATGTGAGCCAGTGATGACTCACACGGCAGGTCAATGGTCCGTCCTAATCCCCTGTGTCTGTGTATATGAGGCCTACATGTGTGTGAGTAGGCCAGCCGCACTCAGGGCTATAGAATACAAGGGCTGGTCCACTTCTTTGATGTTGACGCTCGCCGACTTTTCCAACCTTTCTCTTGCCCCCCCCTCCTATGTGACATCACTCTGGTACCATGACACGCCATGTAAGCAAGGTTCGCCTTAGCTCTCACGTGTTATCTATATATATAAAAGCCAAAACCCACTGACACACTGACTCACTCATCACGATTTATCAAAAACTACCGAACGGATTGGAATGAAATTTGGTATGTAGCTTCCTCTAGGGCCATAGGTGCTCACTACGGAAGGGTTTGAAAAAATTCGAAATTTTAGGAAGGGTTGGGGGGGATCAAAGTTATTAAAAAATGACTTCTTCAAAACTACCAAACGGATTGGAATGAAATTTGGTATGTAGCTTCCTCTAGGGCCATACCGGTAGGTGCTCACTAAGAAAGGGTTTGAAAAAATTCGAAATTTTATGGGGGTTGGGGGATCAAAGTTATTAAAAAATGACATCTTCAAAACTACTGAACGGATTAGAATGAAATTTGGTATGTAGCTTCCTCTAGGGCCATAGGGGCTCACGAAGAAAGGGTTTGAAAAAATTCGAAATTTTAGGGGGTGTTTGGGGGGATCAAAGTTATTAAAAAATGACTTCTTCAAAACTACCGAATGGATTTGAATGAAATTTGGTATGTACTTCCTCTAGGGCCATAGGTGCTCACTAAGAAATGGTTTGAAAAAATTTGAAATTTTAAGGGGGTTTGGGGGGATCAAAGTTGTTAAAAAACGATTTCTTCAAAACTACCGAATGGATTTTAATGAAATTTGGTATGTAGCTTCCTCTAGGGCAATAGGTGCTCACTAAGAAAGGGTTTGAAAAAATTTGAAATTTTAGGGGGGTTTGGGATCGAAGTTATTAAATCCCGATTTCTTCAAAACTACCGAACAGATTGGAATGAAATTTGGTATGTAGCTTCCTCTAGGGCCATAGGTGCTCACTAAGAAAGGGTTTGAAAAAATTTGAAATTTTAGGGGGGTTTGGGATCGAAGTTATTAAATCCCGATTTCTTCAAAACTACCGAACAGATTGGAATGAAATTTGGTATGTAGCTTCCTCTAGGGCCATAGGTGCTCACTAAGAAAGGGTATGAAAAATTTCGAAATTTTAGGAGGGGTTTGGGGGGGATCAAAGTTACTAAAATCATAATTTCAGATCTTTTATTATTATGACAATAGTGCTTTTATTATTTAAGATTTATATATATAAAAGCCAAATACCACTCACTGACTGAACACTTAAAAAGAATACAATTACGTTAAAAAGACTGAAAATACCAACCACCACGGGCAACGCCGTACGGGTCAGCTAGTTTGATATAACGTTGCTGATGATAATTCTTTAAAAAATTATGCAATACACACAACCACTTAAATTATAAGTTCACCAAATTTGGTTAATATTGAGTAATTATTTTGTTCAGTACAAGTGTTTAAAGAAGGTATATAATTCCGCGAGATTTTCGCCTTTTGACGCATATTTAAGGCTAATTTTCTCAAAGAGGCTTTCCACGAATTTCTTTAAAAAATTATACAAAACACACACAATCACCTAAGTTGTTTAGCGAATTTGGTTAATATTGAGCAATTATTTTTTTCAGTACAAGTGTTTAAAGGAAGTATTTAATTCCGCGAGATTTTCACATTTTGGTGCATATTCAAGGCTAATTTTCTCGAAGAGGCATTCCATGAATTTCTTTAAAAAGTTATATAATACCTAAATTATATGTTTAGCAAGTTTGGTGAATATTGAGCAATTATTTTGCTCAGTACACGTTTTTAAAGAAGGTATATAATTCCGCGAGATTTTCGCCACTTGAAGCATATTCAATGCTAATTTTCTCGAAGAGGCATTCCATGAATTTCTTTAAAAAATTATACAATACACACAATCACCTATATTATATGTTTAACAAGGTATTTATTTAATGTTACGTTGCAGACGAGATTACTTTATGAAATATTACCAAGATTATCAAGTAGGCTAATATTGTCTGCAGCGTTACTTGAATATTCCAAGAAACACCTTTACTAACAAAATACATTAAAAGAAACATTTTCAGAATGATGAGATATAAATAAATAAATGTATAATATATAAATAATAATGAGATTTAAACTTAGAGTACCGGTAATTATTGATAACTCAAAATTTTAAAACAACAAATTTTAAGTTATCAGCTTCAAATTAAAATAAACATTAAAAAATATTATTTAGTTAATGTAAGAGTTGCAAGCCAGATTACTTTATGTTAAAAAGTTACTAAGATCCTCAAGTAATTTCTTCGGCAGCTTTAAGTTAAAATGTTAAAAAAAAATCTTTTTTACTATCAAAATGCAGTTAAAATTGTCAGAATAATTAGATATAAATAAATATAAAATATACAAATAATTATAATCAAATTTAAACCTAGAGTAGTAAAATTATTGATGACAAAAATAAAACATAATTTTAAGTTAAACTACTAGACTAAATTAAATTGCTCAGTATCAATTTAAATTTAAATAGTTCAATTGTTTAAATTCAACTATTAAATTACTATTCCCTAAGGCCTAGGGAAGGAAAATTTCTATAAAGCGGTTTTTTTTAAATATTTTATTTCAGCAGTAATTATTATGTCATGTGCATATCTGCATATAAGTTACTCATTATGTGTAAGTATTTATAACTTTTATGTGTTTTATTTTATAAGTATTACACATGTTTTATTAAACTGCAGTATGACATTCAAGTTTCGGTGGTTTATTATAATAAATACAACTATTTTCAATAATGTGACACATTTTGTTCATTTTCGTATTTAGTTTTCAGAAATGTTTCAGAGAATCAAATTAAAAGTATGCTAACATTAGTACACTACATCGGTTTATTACCTACGAATTAGTTAGTTTTATTGTACCCCTGTCTTCTGCATATATCTTTAGACTAATTTTTGTTTACAGTCTATTTATTGCTTTGTGTAGTGTCAATACTAAAACTAAAGAAGAGCACATCATAAAAATGTTACAGCTTTGCTAAGAAATTGAAATTATTGTAGCAGAAATACTTATAAGAAGCGTTGGGAATGGAGCAGGTGTTACCACCGTGACGTCATCACAGTGGCAGTGGCGGGAACGCTTTCCTTGGCGGACTGGTCCAGCCCTTGTATTCGATAGCCCTGAGCCGCACTCCCTGAGCAATCAAACTATAGTGACTAGGCTTTTTATTTTAAGTAGCAGGAACGTTCACAAAAAAAAAAAAAAAAAAAAAAAAAAATGAGTTCGAACATTTTACAAAACATTTTTTTAAGACAGTCCCAACGTTTTACAATGAGGCAGGCAGTCTAATTTCTGAAACATTGTCTGACTAGTTATAACATCGATCTCTTGACAATTGACTATTGATATTGATAAATTTTGCTGTAGAAATTAGGATTCTTGAAATAAAACTGTTTTAATTTATCACATTAAATTTATTTTACAATTTCTAAGTTATACAGAAATAAAAACATTTTTTATGTTAGGGTGATTGACATTTATAACTGTTTTATTTTCAAATATTTATATTTTAGATAGACGTGAAAGCTTATGACCTCGCTGACCCACAACAGTCAACTATTATAACAGTAATAGTCTACATTCGTCATGTATCTACAACCCCATCAGGTGCTAGCTCTGGGTTTACTGATGATTCATACACTGTAGAAGTACCTGAGACAGCAGCTGTTAACTATCTTATTAAAACGTTCACTATAATAAACAGCAAATTGTATCCTCTATCTTCTCTGAAGTGCACAATAGCATCTGGAAATGAAGAAGGTATTCTGAAATATAGTAATAATTTAATTATTGTACAGTGGTTAAACTTGCTCTATAATTAAATAGTAACTGTTTACTATAACATTGTTACATTATTGATACAGTAGAACTTCATTAACCATAACAGGTTTACCAAAATACTGGTATAATTCAATAATTGAAATGAACAAAATATTTCAAACCTGATTTTTACAATAAAAATGTTCTTGTTATTAATGAAACGCAAAAAATAATGTAATAAATCGCAAAGTGTAATTTATCAATCTCTCTACAAAACAAAGTGGTTTCTTAACAGTCTAAGTGGCCTTTAGTGGTTCTTGTGTTTTGGTGTGGTTACACAGTTTCTTAAGTAAGTTTGTTTTAGTGCTTTCTATTTTTGGAAATTCACACCATCAGTGGAATTGTGATCATGTGTTGCTGTATATATAAATTGGTGCTTGTATGACTTCATGATATAAGGTGGAAACGGGGCATGATAACAATTATTGATGAAAAATTAGAGGCATTTGCGAGCTGCGGCTGCAGCCGACTTGAGTGTTTGAATTTTTAAGATATTGGATGGCTTTTGCCTTAAGTTACATCTAAATTTAAAAACAAAATAACACCCTAATACAAATTTTGATTACCGTATCCGTAACTGTCTTCTCACTTTTGTTTTAGTTAACAGGTTCTACTGTGAACAATTTGACTAGGACAAGTGAATGAAAACGTCATATTTATTAAAATATTGACCAACCACTAAGCCTAACTTCTTAAAATCATATAAAAGTGGAAAGGGCCCAAGTAATGTAACAAAGCTCTATTTGCTATCTCACTGTATTTTCAGTTTTATCCCCATAAATTTATTTATGATATAAAACAATTAGTACTACCTACTACCCTAATTTTATTATGCATTGTTTTGAATAAATTTAAAACAAGAACAAAATATAAAATTGTTTATTTTAACATATGATAACTTGGAATACAATTGATATGATTAATTTAAATCTAGGTTTATCAGCATTGAAATTGGTGCACTTATCTATTTTCTTTAAATAACAGTTTTGTCTGGATTTTTCCGTTTAGGGCTAAATAACATTTTTCAATGTGATTGTTATATTTGTTGTCATCTTTTGCTGTAGTCTTAGGACACTGTTTGTAGTTATAGCGCAGTACTTGCAAACGGAAGCCCAACTAAATATTTTTACACGTAGCTGTTTGTTACGATTACATTTACATATTTCTTCATGGTGCTAAAACTCTTGTAGGCCTATCTATCAAAGCATTGTAATTTTGTTGTTGTATATGTAAAAGTCTGCAAATAACTAAAATAATAAGCGGAATCCTTAAAAACATTTATAGAAAGTGCAAATACTTTACATAAATAAATAAATGTCTGTGATTTTTGCAGAAAAGCAAAGCTTTTTTGTTTGGGTAGTAAATTATTCTCATCTATAATTTTTAAAATCAAATGAAACGTTATTAAAAATTAAAGAATGTAAAGTACAACATTTTTTATTCTTACTCTATAATTTTCATTCAATTATATTAATTGTTAAATCTTTTGTTAATTATTCTCATTTCAATTTTCGCAATACCTAATAAAATAATACTCATAATAAACGATAATGCCAGGAGTTACTACAATATGCATAGCTGATAATACTGAGTAATACATCAGCTTGTTTCATGCGAAGCCAGGTAATAAGTGGGAAAACCAGCTAACAAAAATGGAACGTGGCCAATTCAACTCACAGTTTATGATCGGCTGAGAACATTAGGTCACTGCTAAGAAAATCGGCAAGAATTCAAGCTGTATCTGTTTCCCTAAATCATTTTCATCCTTAGTTTTGTAAATAGTTTTCACGTACTTAATGTAGCGTCATAAAATGGAAGTGTGTTTGCTTCCTTAGAAGATCTCCATAAAATCAACTTTTTTTGATAACATCTGAATTTATAGGTGACAAATGATTCATCATTTTAAAATAAACCTATTAAGTACCTACTTGCTTATTTAAGTGTTTTCCCACTATCTCAAAATGTAATATCTGAAATTTTTATGTATAAGTAAGTTTAATATGTTTTTTCAGGTACCTTTAGTGTAAAAATGAATGAAAATCACAACTGTGAGCTACATTTAGTGGACAAATTAGATCATGAAGTAAAAAGTGAGTACCTTCTGAAGCTACAGCTTGAAAGCTCTAATCCTATTGGACCAAATACTAGAACAACAACTCAGGTGATTAACTGTTATTAATGTAATTTATAAAATCTCATCAAGAGGGAAAATAAGTATTTATTATTGTTTGTTAATGTTTTTATTTTCTGAGGAAAATGTTTTCATTAATTAACCTCTTGTTGTTTTAAATAACTAATTTTGATTATTTAAATTTTTTACACTTTTATGTAACAGTATGTAAACAAACTTTTCTTTGTAGGTGAAAATTCAAGTTCAAGATGTGAACGATAATGTCCCTGAGTTTATATATCCAGAATCAAGTATACGTTTTAAAAAAGAAAAATATTTTGGTGGTATTTCAAGAAATGGAGAAGGTATTGGAGATCAAGTTTTGGAAGTAAAGGTAAGAGCTTTCAAATAATATAATCCGTCTATTTGTTAGGGTTAATTATCTCTCTAAAATGTATTTTGTATACGACTAAGAAAATATATACGTACATAGTTGAAGAAATAACTTGAGTTTCATTTATGATTTTCTAATTAATTGATACATAAAGGTGTGTCACAACCCGTCATCACGGTGTTGTGAGGTTGGCAGTAGTGTTTCAAGCAAATCCTCACGAGTAACCAGCTGTTTGTTTATTGTTAGTACACAAACAAGTTTTGAAGCTAACAGTGTTTTTGTAGAATCATTTTTATGTGTTTGCAAATTTTGTGCTGTTTCGCTGAATAGCAATGTGCCAGTTATCAATTTCTATGTAAAGTTGGGGAAACAATTAACAGAAACTTTGTAAAAAAAAATCTAATTTTACGGACAAGAAGTTTTGAATTGGCAAAGAAGGTTGGCATTTAGTCGAAGAAAGCTATCATTCTGGACAACATCAACCAACGAATGTCCTGTTGAATGAGTGAATGAAATTTTGTGGTCAAATCATCAATTAATAGTCCAAGGAATGGCAGAAGAGTGCCGTACAACTTTTTGTTTTGCTCCTGTTACAAGATCCTGTCAAAAAAGGTAGGAATGAATCATGTTTCAGAAAAGTATGTTTCCTGGCTTGTGATGACAAAACTTCCTTAAGAACATGATAACAGGAGATGAAACACGAATATTTGTTTATGACATGGAGATTTAATTCCAGTTATAAAAATGGAAATGCTAAAGTTCTCTGAGGTCTAAGAAATGACTCCAGTCAATATCGAATGTTAAGGTCATGTTGACTGTTTTCTTTGAATACCAAGGAGTTGTGCATGCATTCTGTCCACACGATCAAACAATAATTATTTTTCTGATCTTAATGTTTTGAATAAGTTTAAAGAAAGAGACCTGAACTTTGGCCAGTGATGGATGAGTGTTGCATGCTAAGGCTCATACAGCACTTGTCATTCGTAAGTTTTGCAAAACAAATATATATATGAAAACCATATTTACATCATTTGGCCCATTCCGACTTGTTTTATTCCATACACTCAAGCCTTCCCGTAAGGGATAAACAAAATCCCAATTGTGGAGATAAAAAAAATCACTTTTGGAACTAAACACAATTCTTAGATTGACTTTACTTGCTGTAGAACACCATTTGGAAAAGTGTGTGACTACACAATGAGTGATTTAATGGGTATAAAATTGAATAATTTGTGTTGTTTCTCAATATAAACAATAAACTATAAGTCTTGATACTTTTTGATCAGACATGTTGTAGCACACTACTCATTCAATCTGAGAGGATCACTAATTAGAATGTGCTAAAAATATATAAACAATACATTCTTAGTAATAAACAATATAAATATAAAATATAAATAATTTCACTGTGTGTAATAATTGTGTGGTTTTACTTTACTGTTAATATTAGGGCGAATATGTTTACTTATTCTAGTGTTACATTTATTTAGAGCAGATACATTTTTCAGGCAACAGATAAAGACACTGGAAAACTAGGTCAGCTAACATATCGATTAATACCCGATGATACAGGAGCTGTAGACTACTTTACAATTGATCCCAATTTGGGAATAATTAGGACGAGACGAAGTTTGGGCACATTTCCTGAAGATAAACTTCCAATTAGGTTAACTGTTGAAGTGAGGGACAACCCAAGAGCTGAAAAAGATTTTAATGTAGCTCGCACTCAAGTAGTTGTAAGTATTGAGGAATATTGAATTATTAGTGTCTAATATGTCAACTACAAATCATTCATAATCCTAAAAATAAATACTCCGTTCTATGTGATGAAAAACCTTTATTGTGATTAATTGTGGGACTTTCCATATTTCATGTCTGTATAACCTACTTCAAAATCATCAAATTTTAAATGTTACAAAATCAATCAAAAATCTTTCATAAACCTAAAATAAATAAATACATAATTTTATAATGTATAAAACCTCTAGTCTGATTGATCAATTTTCCATATTTTCATTCTGTTTAACTTTCCTACCACAAAATTTTAAAAGATCATGCCATAAAATCAATAAATATTCATTAGGGTACAAATAAATACATACATCTGTTTATGGTGAAAAGCCTTAAATAATTTAAAATAACTTTTTTCCAGCTCAACTTTGTTTTACTGAGTTTTTGGTTTGTTATTCTTTGTTTATTTTTTTGTTTTTTTTTAATTAAGTAGCATTTTGATATAGGCTACTACAAAAACAAAAAATAATTATTAAAAAAAATTATTATTACATGACATCCTGTACCTTAATCTACATTTAAACTTACCTATCACCAATATTAAGGCATATATCATGTCATAAAACTATCTTTTGAATTCCATCTTTACATCCATTTTGACATCATCATCTTTGTTGTGACGCTAACCATGTAGATGCTTTTTCAAGTAAAGGAACTAGTGTTAGTAATTGGACATATTATATGGAGGGTGATCAAGTTGTTTCCAGCCATACAATCTGATGAGATTTTGGCATGTATGAATGTATGAATGGGGTTGCCATGAAGCAAGAAATTCCTTTACTGAGGATGTCATGTCTTGTGTTTAGTATGATACGGTTTAGTTAAGGTCTTGCTACTGCTGGTAATGTGGATAATGTGGAAGAATTTAGTTGAATTTTGCATAAATAAATTTCTTGGTTACCAACCCTAACTTCTATAAAGTAAAAATGTTAAACAAAACAAAAATAAACAACAATTATTATAATTATTATTAATATATATATATTTATTAACACAACTTGTGGAAAAATGTGGTGATAAAATAAGATACAAAAATTAAAAAACTAAGACAAACAAAGCAACTTAAAAGGAGATTGTCTCACATCTTGTAATGTGATTGATGGACATTTAGCAGTTAAAATTTTCTCTTGCTGGGTAAGTTTGATGTGTTGTGGCACAGGTGTACATTGTTTATTACAGTTGAATTAAATTGTTTCTTTAATGTCTTATAAAATGTACTGAAGTGTTTTGAACTGAAATACCATACTAATTCAACTAACGTTGGTGGACATTTTATTATTTCAGGTTAATTTAATAGAAGATGTGGATCGCTTGGTTCTTGTGATTGATGATAAACCAACAGAGGAAATTCAAAGCCAAGAAAATACTCTTGTAGGAATATTAGAAGAACAGTCAAGTATGATTATAGGAATAGAGAAAGTATCAGCAAAACAGTTCACTAAGGACAATATTACCCTCCAGTCTGACCAAAGAGGAACGGATTTATTGTTCTTTGCTGTTGATCCTCAAACAGAGAAGATTCAAAACAGGAGTAATCCATATATTAATAGGTAAACTGATGTAGTAAATACAAATATGTCTTTTTACAAAATAAGAGGTTCCAGAAAATAATATATTTCCTTTTTAGAACAAAACTATATAAAATTACTGTTCCGCCATCAGGCAAAACATAGATTGAAACATTAGGTGCACATATTAGAAACACATGTAATTTTTTTCATTGTTGTGTTCATCTGTTTGTATTTTGCCTCAGCTTATTTAATTTAAATTTAAACTAATTCCTAATAGGTAGATAAGATAATATTTTGTAATTTTTGTGTAGCCAACAAATTTTTTACTGCAATAACCTTTTTGAAAAACAATCTGTCCAATATATTTCTTACTCTAGAGAATTCCCAATACACCATGGCAAAATTCCCAATACACTTTGTTGGTGACACATATTTTATCAACGTTAACACCACCAGATTTGGTTTGATTATAAAAAGTTTGCATTCTTCCCTAGTGCTGTCATCAAAAGTTATAATAAAAATGCTTACTAGAAATAGCCTTTATGTCTTCAATTGTATTATTAGATTACATAATTCATGCAATCTTTCAATTTCTTTTAAGATAACAAAAATACCATATATACTACATTGACTTGCAAAATCACGCTGTTAAAGAAACATACATCTTCCCAATTGAATAGCAAACTTAGCACTAAATGGGTTTGTGATTGGAGGTGGCAAATCACAAGTAAAGGGGTCACTTTCACTCGGACCACCAGGTCACAATACCAATTAAAGGTTATAATATTATTTTGTATAATTAATTATTGTAATGGAAATACCTTTGTCCACCCCAATGTTTATTGTTTTTAGGATTTATATATGATACTTAATAAAGGAAAATTTAAATAAGGATTAGAAAAATAACAAGTGACATAGTTAGTTTTCTGTTATTTCAAATTAAACAAAGTACATATTTTGTAATACATTTTATACTAGGGTCTAATAAGTGTAAAAATGCTTATCACATTCTTTACAATTACTGTTAAGTTTAGGAATGTGTAATATTAGCTCCTACAAAGATAAAAACATGTTACTGACAAAATGTTAATTATTGGTATATCAAACTTATAGATTGAGTAAAACAAACTATTAGAAACATTCATATAAAAAAAGAAAAAACAAGTCTTCTTCTTTCTTGTATTTTTTTATTTGGAATACAGTTAGAATAATGCTATTTTACTCATGAGATTTATTTTTATAATTACATTATCCACAAAAAAAAATTGAGTTAAAGTTTATCGAAGCAAAAGATAATTTTTGAGCCATAACATACTAGAAACTTTAAAATCTTAATTTCAAACTTACTTCTCAAATAAGTTGACCAGCTTCTTCCCTTTCTTTGTTTTTGCTTAAACATGATATCTCGCATATGGGTACTGCAGATTTTTTGCACTATTAAGAGGGGTTTGACGTCACACATCCATATTTCAACTTACAACAGTTAAACAAAATGTATATAAGTTATACTTTTACGCACATGTCACATACATAAAACATTTATTTCGTTTGCAATTCCACTTTTGGGTGAAATTTTTATTGCAAAAAAAAAAATACTAAAATTTCCACAAATACTATTTAGCAACTAAAATTATAAAGCTCATAACAGTATGTAATGTTTATTTAATGTTCATTCTTCTGTGTCAAAGTCACTATTGAATAACAATAATGTATAGTAATAAATTACCTTATTTGTTCCGTCATGTGACTTCATTTGTCTTGTTACTAGGACAAGTTTCGGAGTCGGAACTCCATTTTCAGTTTATTCCTCCGTAAAGGAAGTCAAAATATTCTTGTAAACTTATAAAACACTACACATACATATACATGTGTACACTTATTTATAAGTTCAAGCTGAGTCGCGTGCGCACTGTTGCATGGTTTGGGAACTACATACTGTTGCGGTGAGGCTAGGATTACAGATCAGTCTATTGCATCTCAAAACTGTCTCATAAAAGGAGTTAGACTGGAAAGATAATTTTTCATAAAGTATGTTGTCTGGTCATTGTTTAAATGCTTTGTAAATCTAAAACTCTTCAATTACATTAATCAATCGTCCTTTTTTCGAATGTGGCGTGGTGTCATGTTGGTTTCAAAACCTGTGTATGAGTGATTGTTGTCAATTAAATTTTTCGGAAAGTTCGATCGGAAAGTTATTTTTGGGCAAATGTTCTTTGAAGTGCTTCATGAAAGTTGTAGAAGCAATCACAGTTGCCACAATCTAATTAATAGACGCCTGATTTCTTATCTGTTAGTATGTTTGTGTTTGAATGCAATATTCTTTGTATATAGCTATTGGTGCAATGTGTGACAATGATGTTATGTTTACTGAATGCATTTTTCAGAATTGTAGTCATTATATTGGTGTAATTCGGAGCAACAAATTTTCTTTTGTCTGTTCTATTCTGTATAAAGATATGTTTTTTGTCAATGTTATTTTCTTATATTTTCTAATAATTTGTATTTATTATTGTTTTATTTTATACCAAATGTTTGTAGTTATTTTTTATTCGTTAGTTTCATGTTTATGCAGCGATCTGTTTTTTTCTTACTAACTATTTTAAGATTTGAAAAGTTTTATTTCTATTTTTAATATGTTTAGCCATATCTGTAATAATCGGTTGATATTTGATAAGTTTGCCAGATTTGTAGGGTTTACTATTATGACTAAAGCAGCTATGTTGTCAGCAAATGTTTACAACTGTAGTGCGTAGGTCAGAAGTTAAAGCGTTGATCCTAAACACACTACCTTATGGTACTAGCAGATATTTTGTGAAGGTTTTTACCTGATCTTCCTGTTTGCAAAGCTGTAAACGTCACTAAGAAATAAACTAATTAATGTAGTTCCATGGTTTGGCTATCATTGTTATTTGGACTTCCTGCCATTGAGGAACAACATTCTATAGTTGAGTAAGGAATATAATAATTTCTTCAAACAATTCCTTCATAAATTTAGCTGTAATTCAGATCATATTGAGACATTTTCTTTAGATTTAGTTTACTATAAATATCATTTGAAGGGACAACTTGTTAGTTGTTGTTCTCAACTCTTAACTGTTTGCTATTGTTAATATAGATATTTGATGAGTCCAGAAGCAATAGACAATATAACACTTGGTGTTGCAACCACTTTACATTCCAAAGCATCAATGGTTCGAGCTCCAATACACCTAACACCTGCATCCACTACTTCTGTTGTGTTTGCTCAATGGGAAGTATTCCCTTATGCGTTCATTGCCATTGCTGCACTTATTACTGTACTAGGAGTTGCTGCCATAATATATATTTGCATTTCCTGGTCTAGGTAAGATTTTAAATATAATATTCAAATTTTCATATTTTTTTAATTTATTGATTTAGTTAAACTGTGAATACAATAAAATTTCAATTCATCTTGATTGATCACATGCAGGAGGTTATGTTTGTATAATTGTGTTATATTGTTCAATTTAGTAATGTAATGATATTAAACATTTGTTCATAATTTGAACTCAATAAAGTATTCCGAAAATATTTTGATTTAAAAAATATAACGATCTAAACAAAATTATGTGTTTTATTTTATAGATATAAAGCCTACAAAGAGAGAATGAACAGAATGTATGTGATGCCCAATTATGATCCAGTATTCGTTGAACCAAGTTTGAAGGAATATGAAACTCAGGTTAGTTAAAGAGCTAATCCAAAATTCTATCATATTACTGTATTTATTATATAAAGATATAAAATAAATGACATGATAAGTTCACTTAAGACTATTACATTATACAGTACAACCTCGTTAAGTCTTATCGACCATGGTCCCGAAATCCGTGCTAGCCGGAGAAAGAGCATAAAACATCAAAAAATGAAAATACACTGTATACTTACAATATTTTCCATTTCTTACGGAGAAAAACACTTAAAAAATATTTACTCGTCACAATACAACAAAGAACACATTTGTGGACTGTACATTGTATATCTACTTTTTGGGGAAAAAGCTTGTAAGTTTCTGTTGCGTCAGCTTCGAATAATGTTTACGTGCCGCACAGCAAACAAACTCGGCGGAAACACGATCACCGTGTAGTACGCTACGAATATGCACTCTTATAAAGCAATAGCACTACAAAAATGCATATTTTTATTTATTGCAAACCGGTCCGGGTTACCCGGAGATCCGACTTAAAGGGGGCCTACTTAACGAGGTTGTACTGTAATTTTAAATTAAATTGTAGTCCCATTAAAATTTAAATTGATTTCCTGGTATTCCTTATTTGAATTAGAATTAACTCAAAGACATTATGATGTAAGTGATATTTGTTGAAATCATTAGATAGAAGGTTGAGGGTCTCTTAATATGGTAATGTTAAATAATTTAATGGTTGTGATTAAATTTTAGGGAGTTACCAATCATATCTTTACCACTAAAGACTGATTACAAGTACTTCAACAAATAAGTAACTTCATTAATTTACTGCAGCATATAATCATAGATCATGTATAGTTATCCAAATACAATGATATAATACATACAATTAGGTAAACAAAATATTTTATGCATTTAAGGTTTTAAGTAACTGCATTTTAAGAAGAAAATTGTTTAATATATTGATTAACTTTTAAACATTACATACCATATTTGTTTTCTTACAGTAAAACCTCTCTAATCCGAACCTCTCATATCCGAAACCTCCGATATCCGGCGTAGTAAAAAATAATAAATATATCTATCAAAAATGAATATTTTCGACTAAATACTGCAGTAGCGAATAATGTTTTTGAGTTGGGCTGTAAAAAGTAAAACAAAGGAATTCCATCGGGACTCCCATAAAAATCATAAATCACGGGTAACGTAAGTCCCAACAAGTTTTACCCGATTTCAAACAAATAAAATTATTACTTTAAAGTTTAAATACTTTTGTTACCGATATATAAAATGTGTTATTTTTCTTCACAGTAGACACCCTAATTCTATAGACACGATAACAAACGAATCAATAAGTGTTTGGACCTTGAGCCTACTCTAGACTTCTTGTGTACAAATAACAGCCTACGCATGAATAAAAATAAAACAAGAAGCGTTTACTTAAGAAAGGAAACAATTGCCTAAAACATTTTACTGGGGAAAATGTCTACTTACATAAAATTAATAATGTTTTACATTTTCCCTACTGATATTTATTGTTAAATGCTGAATTGAAATAAAATACAGAGAATGCGATTGCAAATACCGGAGATTACATTCACGGAGTCTATACGAGAACGGGCAGTTCTGACAACTGAGTATTTCTTGGTATCGGTAATCGGTATCGAGTTTCGGCTATCGATTCTCGATACCGATACCAAAGCTAAAGTATCGGTGGTATCGAGAATCGACCCATCCCTAATTTCAACCAATTTACCTATATTAAAAAAAACCTCTCTCAAATCCGGATTTTTTTATATCCGGATCGCCCGGCGCCACATTGATCCGGATATAAGAGGTTTTACTGTATTGCAATTAATTACCATTTACCTAAATAATTTTAATTCACATTATCAATATTTTTTAAATAATCTGGTACAACTTTACTAAACTATATAAATAATACAGTTTGGTAAATATGTAATTTGATGGTTATATTTTGACCGACATATTAAATTAAAGAAATATTAAAGCTTTTAGCATTGGATATAAATAAAGTAAACATCTAACTTTCACTAATAGTTAAATTTGTCCTTAGGTATTACAAATGAGTGTTCCTTTGGATGACAATGATAGTTTCAATGACCTTCAGCTTGATTTTAGCAGAAAGAATCATACTTTTAATATAGATAATGTTGGTTATATAACCAAAGACAATAGTGATAGTACAGGTAATGTCTTATTTTTATAACCTTTATTAAAATATTTTGTAAACCTTTTAACTAGAAAGCTACGTTTTAATACTTTCACTTTGAGTTACAGTAGAGCGTCAATTATCCGAAACGTCAATCATCCAAACACGGAAGTGTACTGTAATAGTATATTACATTACAAGCCCGGTAAATTTAAACTTACCGGGTGAGTTACGTACGATATTTTTCATTAAACTACACCGAAAAAGTAACATACTTTTAATCAAAACATCTTTTTATTTAAAAAAAAGCAATTAAAACTTGTTTGATTTTTCTGTTATATTTCCACTGACAAAATCAGTCAGCTGTTTACATAAAAGTGATATGTTTATTCGTATTTGTAAAATCAGCAGGTGCACGGTAAATTTACGGTGTAGTGCACGGAAAATAAGGAAAATAAAAACAGGTATAGAAAACAGCAGTTTTTGGTGAAGTAAAATGAAAATAAATAATTACAGTACTGCACATAATTCTGAATTTAAAGTTTTTGACATCTGAGTTGTAAACTTCAGGGAGTTTGTACGATCAATGGTTGAGTCACCCAGGCACTTGGCCGCCCGCTGCTGCTAGTCGCCGGTTAGTCACTAGCGAGTACACAGGAAATTAAATTAAGTTATCTACCCCCCTCGGTCCAAATAGTTCGGATAATGGACGCTCTACTGTACTACCATTCATTCACACACATACTTTACCTTATTTAGTTTCTTCCGCATGACTCTCTTTTACGCCTCTGGCACATTTCTCAGCTTACACCAAATCCTTAGATTCTTTAATGTTCTATTCTCATCAATATATAAATTTATAAAACTAAACAAGCACACTTAATACAAGTATGACATGTAAGGTGAGTACCATGCGACTGACCAAAAATATCTGACATCTTTTGTTTGTACAATACAGGGGTGGCTTCTTCAGTATGGCTCCAGCCAGTGGCGGCTCGTGAGTAAAATGCTGGGGGGGCACACACCACCGGGGTATTTGAACATTTTGTGTATTTTAGTGAGTTTTTAAGGCAATCTAGGTATTAAATTTGTGATGCCATATGTTTCTGAAATACTTATCATATGTAAATCTGAAACTCTGCTTACATACCTTTAGTTATATTGCTTGTAGCAGAAAGTCCATCCTTCTTTCCGACTCACTAAATAAGTCGCTCTGCGCATGCTCGGACGCCGTCCCAAGCCTACCATAAGGCACAAGCTTAGACGCGTCATAGCACCAGCAGCCCCCACCACTACCACTCTTCATATAACTGCATGGTAATGGATTGGGACGTTCTGGCCAGCGTCCCACGGCTACAAATACAAACTTCTCGCGCTATTTTTGCGTGTTTTTTTCCTACATTTTCGATGTATGTGATTGAAAAAAACACTTTGGTTAATTAGATGTATAATTATAATTGAATGGGTATTTAATTTTTTTTTCTTTTTCAAATCTTTTGGAGGGGCGGGATCCGAGAGCCCTTATGGACATGCCGCCACTGGCTTCAGCCTCCCAAAAAATTATTAAAAAGCAATAACCATAAAATTAATGTAAGACTACAAGATTGTTAAATCTAGATACAGTACGATGGTTTTCATAACCCCGGGTAACTTCATAATTATTTAAACTGAAGTAGTGAATGTTGTGAATGGCTCAGAGGCTATATATAGAATAGCCCCCTAGTTCATAATGCATAGCATATGAAAAAGAAATCATAACTCACATGTGCAGATAAAAATATACGTCAAAAAATATATATACAGTATAGATGGAACAAATTTGATGAAATTTCTTTCAAACAATTTTGACATCAATATGCTTCGATTGATACCAAGTCGATATCATTTTTTATTCGTAAGATTTCATGTAGGGAATGACTACATACTTGCCGAAGCACATACACACACTTATACATCTTTTTAAAATAGTGAAATAAATACTTAAATGACCTTAAAATGTACAAATATTTGATTTTGACTTTCAGTCACATTACAAAAATAAAATTAAAAACTCGTCCCTTAAAATATAAAATAAAAATTAGAGATCTAGTAAACCCTGCACTACACACAAATTAAACCTTCCTTACAAGAAAAGGCAGATACACATAATTTTACAAGCCTATTTTATGTAGAAACTGTTATAGATCTCAAGGATGAGATACAAGTGCATATAGAAGTGTGAAATGAATTCATGTGATCAAAACTAAACAAGGTAACTTTAATGTTATTCCTTTCAGTAACTGAGATTATGAAAAATTTATCTTATCCAACTTTACTTAAAATAATTTATTTATCTTAATGATTCATATTTATAAACTTAATAACCCTTTTTTAGATTATAGTTTTCATTATTGGTCATTACTGTCTGTAGCAACACACTACCCCTAATTCATCATCAACGCTAACTTCAATTGTTTATATTCAAATATAAATTCTAAGTGTTTTATAAGTCTTACTTATTGTAAACAAATGATGCACAGTGAGAAGAGGGAGATACAGATAACTCAAATGAGTTTAGGTCAAAACGAGTCTGGGAATGTGTCGAATCCATGAATCAGCTTGCGTGTCTCAACGAGGTTATACTCTCGTATCAGGTCATGTTGGAATAGATAGAAATGAATGTGCAGATAAGCTGGCAAATAAGGCATCAGCTTCTGAATTCACAGGACCTCAACCTTTCTGTCGCATACCTAAGATGACAGCTATGCAGATAGTTGCCGACTGGGCAAGACTGGAACATGGAAGGAGGTGGAGGAGCATTCCTGGATTGAGGATGAGCAAACTTTCACTTCTTGGTCCATCAAGACAAATTGCATCCAACATTCTGTCATTAAGTAGGTGCAAGGTAAAGGAGGTGGTCGCTCTAATCACAGGACATGGCCACCTTAGGAAACACATGAAGAACATAGGAATTTTCACTGGAAATCCTAATTGCAGGAAATGTGGCCTGCAAGAGGAAACCGCAGAACACCTAATCTATGAGTGTGAGAGGTTGAAACAGAGATCAGTTATGAAACCTTTGGTAAATTGAACAAAGGACAAACCATACCTCAAGACAACATTGTTAAAAGGAAGTTCAAAAGGGCTTATGGATCTTGACAAGGGTAACTGAGGGATCAACATCCTTACGTGGGAGCGCAATAAGCCCTAGAGAGGCTGACGTGGTGTATAAGGTTCTGGACCGCCCACAGAAGAAAAAGAGAGAGAGGGAACTTGGAGGGCATAAAACAGTGCAAGGAGTGTGACATGTGCATGAAGCTTCAGCTGCCATTCACTCGGAATTCATTCTGTTCTGTTCTACAGAGTTACTAAACACACTCCTTTCTCATATAAACTCTACGTTTTCTTATTGGTCCATTAACTCTCCTCCATGGTCTGCCGGTTGATCCCGACAGCATGGTATACCTCATTCATTGTCTGAAGGCTGATCCCTCCAAGATGAACTTTCCTTCTTAACTGCTACCAAGTTATTTCTGCTGAATATTGTCGATCCCTTCTGTACCTCTATCCAGTTTCCTAAGTCATAATGCCCGTCACAGTCTAATATTTGATAAAATAACGTACAAACGACCAAAAGTAGCATTGCTCTTTTTTAATAACTTTTTTTAAAGTAAAGTTAATTTGTACAAGAATTTTGTTTTATTTTAGGGGTAGGATTTCCAATCCTCTTTATTTCCCGGGTTCAAACAGGTTAAATTGGTGAAGTAAAGATCAATAATAACCCAGTCAGTGGTGATACTTCTATTTATATTTAAACAAATCATCTCATCTCGGCAAATAATAATAATATGCCACTCGTAAACATTAGTTAGCAACGATATCTTACACAATTCATTGAGTTCACAAGACAAACTGGATGAACTGTATTGGCAACTAAAGCAAGTTACATTTATGTTACCAACCCCAAACTCTAAATTCAATGTGATTCTAATAATAGACCAAAATACTCTGTTTTGCTCACTCAGTATGATGTTCTCAACGCGCCCTAGTCTGTCCTTCGCTTGACTCATGATGGCTTTTCCAATGGTCCCTAACGTAGCAAGACTTGCCCCACTCCTACCCTCTCAACTCACTGGTCACCCGACAAGCATCCCTTGTAGCAGACTTGTCAGGCCCCTTTATATATGCCATCTCTAGCTTCCTTGTTGACATCCCCAAGTCAAACCTTCGCAAAGGTAGTTCCGTGTTCCATGTTACACAACCTCTCATGCGACCTTGTTGATACTTCCGGATCCATATTATATTATGCTTAAACGTCTATCTTGCACAACTCAATACCTTCACATCAAATATACTAACTCTAATAATTAATATAACTAAACCTATCTAGAACCCTTGACTAATCCTAACAGTTTCAACTGTTTATACTATAATAATTGTGAGTTACCGCTCCCCCCTCCCCAACGTTATTAAAATTTTATAATCACAATTGAACTATGTTCATGCTCTTTTTCCACTGTACAAAAATTGAATGTTTTAATCCAATAATGCTCAAATAATCCATTATTCAAAATGATTTTTATTGTAACTTGTCTTAAAAAGATCCAAGAATTAAAGTCACAGGGGTCTAAGGTATCTTTCATGACATGTTAAAAAGCTAATACATACTATTGTTAAAACATTAATGAAATTTGTTTTTGAACTGAATTTTCAGGTCAACAGAGCCCAGTCAGCTCTGGTGCAACTACAATAAGAGCCTCAACGTTAGGAGGTCGTCAAAATATCAACAATAATAATCTCCACCACTCTCCAGGCATTTCAAATCCAGTTTTTGAAAGGTGTGTAGTATTGACTTATCCAATCTTATTTATAATAATTTATCACTATAAACTGATCTTATTTTTCATTGCTTTAAAGTTTTAAGTTTTTCCATTTTAATGATTACATCTTAACAATTAGAAAAAACAAACATTTAAAATGTTAATTGATCAAAGGCAATAATGTAAGTGTTTGCAAAATTTTAAAAAAATATTTATGTTTATTATGATTTTGGTGAAATATACAAAATTCACTCTAGTAACGCTTTCTAAATAATAATAGTAATTCTATGATCATCTAAAAACAGAACCATTGTCAATTTTAAATGTTATTTATAGACAGTAAGTACAAAGAACAAATATAAATTGTTTGGGCTTTATGTTAAAATTTTTGTTGTTGTACAGTGTATTGTTATTGATGTATATATTGAATATATATGGATTAATAAAATAAACTTTATTTTCAGGTCAGAGGAAAGAGGAAATATAAACTCAAGTTTTAGCAATGACAATGTAACTTTTAAAGGAAAGAAAGATTACTCACACTTAGGTTTCAACTATCTGGCTGACAGATCACCTATTGAAACTACAACAGAATTATAGTGCTCAATTTCAATGTATAGCCTATTTAATTAGAAACATTTTCATTAATTTTTCACATATTATATTTTACACTGGTTTATTTGAAGAAGAAAAAACATAATGAATCAACATTCTTATTATTATCACAGCTTAATATACCGTAACAATTCCAGTAATTTAGTACTTTTAACACTTCATTATTTATCATAAATAAGATCTTAATAGGGTCTTATTTATAATAATTTGGTAACTTACCAGTAATTTAATAAAATGGGTACCTGCTGAGCAACACAAAACTAGCACACCAATACTGCACATAGAGAGTTGTTACATTTAGAAGAAAGTTACCAGTTTGAACACAAGGTGGCAGAGTTGTGACCTTAAACTTGCATGTATAGAGATTTTAGTGTGCTAAGTTGCATACAGAGTTCTCTCTATAATGAATGTTCACTGTTGGACAGAAAAACTAAAAAATTTTTTAAGAAAAAAGTAAAGTGAATCTTATAAAACATAAATAATGTAGATTTTCTAAACAAAATTTTAACTATATACATCGAAGTAAAAAGGCTTATTTTGTGAATAGAATAATATTATGTAAATGTAAACTTTATACTTACAATCTAATTTGTATACATTTCTATTGAGGCATTATTCAATGTATTTTTTTTTTTTTTGTAAAGCAATAATACAATTTTATTCTTAAATTATTTATTTCTCTCTAAACAAAAATGAGTTAGTATTGTTGAGCCGAATTTGATATTCAACTAATGTTTGACGCCCAGTTTAGTTCAAATAAGATAAGGCACTTGAATTAGTGAAAGTGCCTATTGTAAATTTAAATGACATCGAATGTAACAAACAATTTAATGAAAAACCAAAGTAGGATTTAATGAAAAAAAATTTTCATTGTTTATTTTTGTAGACAGATCAGAAGATTGTGTCGAAAGATTATTATTTATTAATGTGTTTAAAACAAAATACTTTATTCTGATCAAATGAATTAGTAGAGAGTCAGTTAATAATTAATTAGTATACTGTCTGTTATAAATATTGTACTTAATTGTAAATATATGTGATAGGATCTAATAATATTTAGTTTATTACTTTCTAAGTGAAGAATAAAAGTCATAGAATTAGATATTTTATATTGAATGGATGACAAAATAATCAAAAGAATATTTACTGATTTTTAATATAAAGATTATGAAATGTTGTGTAAATTGTATAAGTGTATTTTTATGTAAATTATATGAAATATATTAGTTATTAAAATAATATTGAATGAAATGAATGGGTGGGAGACACTTTTGGTTTTGATAAAAATATACGGTATCTATTTCCTGTAAATATATTAAATTTATTTTTAGCCTTTAAAAGATTAAGTAAAACTTGAGGTAATATTTCATTTTTTGTTTTCATTTTTATATCAATAACATTATTTACTATCTTGAGCCTGACCCTAGTTATTTCCTTTTACTTGTAAAACAGCTTATATGTATAATTTGACTCAGCTACAAAGAGGTTGGTTTTAAATTTTTAAAGTTGTAGCTGAGATGAAAAATATAAATTGTATGATTGCCTATTGAGTGAGTGAATCATTCTTTGAAATGTGGTTGTATTAATTATTTACAAAAAAGTTTTTATAGAAGTTATGTTTTACTTAATACATTTGTTTGCTTTATTTCAAAAGGTATACTTGTTATGAAGATTTTAACATGTAAAATATATGGTGAAACAAAATATGAAATCTGTGTAATTCTCCTATATATGTAGAAGAAAATATTGCATATATAAAACGTTTTAAGTTTACCGGCTTTTGAAATATTAAAAAAAAATGTAGAACAACAATATATTATATTGTTCTCGGCTTGCTTTTAAACTACTATACTTAAAATATAAATGTGTTTATTTTTGACTTTTTACTGAAGTAAAGCAAATGATATTCTTTTTGCTGTTAATATTTATAATATTATCAAAGCATAGCATAATGTTTTAGTAAACGTGATTACATCAGTATCTCTGTTCAAGTGATTGTTATCGCTCAATTTATTTTGTAAAGATGTAAATTGTTTAATTTATAAGGAAGAATTACAAAATATATAATTTTATTTTAAAAAACCCTGATTTCTTATTTATCCTTCATGAGCAATCAATAAGTGTAACATAATTAAAACTATATCAAATTAAAGCGGCTTAAGGCCCATGTGCCAAAATGGGTTATAAAAAATCTAAAAAAAAATGAACCTACTGCGACGTTTATCTATTGTGATCCGATACTGATGAAAAATATATTGTACAAAAAAAATCCATAAAAAATTAAGGACTACATAAAATGTCTTGAAGTATGCCCAAAACAAATAATTATCTCACACAATAATTAGGTTTCGTTTCTGTGCGAATTGTGCAAAAAACCCTGTGAAAAACCGCTAGAGTGAGAACACATATATATATGATTTTTAATGACATCCCAAAACGTGTTCTGGGGACCATGATCGGTGTTCATTTGCTACTCCCAACCTTGGGTCTTACCATAAGGGTCACTGCAATAGCTCATTTTTCCTATGGAAATTCGCTAAATAATAAAAGTATTTGAATAAATCGAAACATAACCCCAAAATACATCTAATTTAATATCCAAGTTGAACAAATAAATTGGACAGGTGTAATATGTATTCTTCAACAAATCTTTGTCAAAGATTTCATTAAAGATCTTTGATAAAAAGTTTGACCAAATATTTGACGAATAACTTTCATAGTGTAATATGCCCCTAAGTTATGGTTTTTGCCGCCATGATTTCTATTGTTGTGGTAGATGATGTATTGTAATTTACTGTGGTGGAAAAATGATGTCCGATAGGGGAAGTGACGTCATATACCGAAGTTCGGTTATTGGCATTCGGCTGCCGGCCGCACTGATACCTACCGGTGAGTGCGGCCGAATGCACCTAATGTTGAAACCAGCTAATATTATATTTTGAAACAGTTTGTATTTATAATTTTTAGGTTACTAGTCCAGTAATGAGAATTTTTTATAATAAATGTTTGTTTTTCAAAAATATGATTGGTAATTTATATTAATATTATCATTTTAAATTGAATTGTAAAAGACCATTAACACATTATTATTATTTTATTTTTAGGATTCATCTATGTAAATAAATGTAAAATAATAAAAAAAATTATTCAGTATAAATACATCACACCAAACAAAATTCAGTTAAATTTAGTTTATCATTTTCTCTCATTATTACTGTAATTTTAAATTAGTCGGTTAGTAAGGGTAATTTTAAGCCTTAAAGTTACATTAAAAAAAATTATAAAAGCAATGTTTATATTTTTTGGTTAAGGGGTGTCTTTTCTAAGGGTTCATTTTGTAAAATCATACACTCTGTCCTTCAAATAGCAGAAGTTTTAATTAAGGCTGTCTGGTCAAAAATGTATTTTTGTAAATTATTATCAATATTTTGATAAACCTTAGTAGCCAGAATCATTATATACAAGTTTTAAACAAAAATTTGGATCAATTATAATGAGATTTACAACAAGTCAAAGTGACAATTTTGGTTTAAATTGGAACAAAAGTAGGGCAAATCGAATCAACCGATCTTCATCTATAAATCAATAACAAAATACGGTATATCATAATTTTTAAATTTCATTTTTGAAAACATAATATAGATCAAATTTATAAAAGTAACATTTATTATTAGGTTTTTTAACCTAACAATATAACTTGCAGCTAACGATGAGGATATGATTATTCGTAGCTTGTATGGTTTCATAGACAAATGATTAGGTACGGTACTCATGGTAATGACTGAAAATCGTTAATAGTCAAAAGTCTTTAACACTTTGCAAATTATGGACTGACATAACATTCTCTATCTTACACCACCACTCTCTCACCTTTTTTGGTTCTGCTTGTTTTGTATTTGTATTCTGCAAAGACATTTGGCTCAAGAACTCCTGATTGATTCTTTTATCAGGCAAATACAGTTTTTTTTTTTTAATGAGTACACTTTGCTTTTGTAATATTTGTTATAACTAATATTATAATATAACTATTATTATTGACTGAAATTACAACAGAAACTGCCTATGGTTTATATTTAGGCATAGATGGTTTAGGTTAAAACTGGTAGGGGTTATACAAACTGTTAAACCTTGTAGTGTAATTTGTGAAATATGCGTAACTTTGATATTCAACAATATTGGAAATTCCCTGTACCTAATCGCTTACAATAATTAATATGGGTATAATATTATAAAAATTGTCTTAACATCCATACAATGTTATTTATTTAATTTCATATTATTACATCAAGGATGAAAAGTGTATTAAATATTAGGCTCTCATTTTAGAAAATAAAAAAGATTAATGAAACAAAGGTGCACAAGATGGCTCAGAACGTAAAGCAAAAACTGGAAATAGTTGCACACAAAAAATTCAAAATTTACCCAACAGTGTAAAACATAATGTTGTGTTACTAAATTGAAATAGCTTTACGTCCTCACTTTGTGCATATAGGCTACGATTTATAAAGAACTGTGAGGGGAACAACACA
>JAGFPH010000413.1:427020-481828 GCA_018207615.1 Philaenus spumarius | reverse complement strand
TACATACATACATATATATTAAGGGCATTTTCAAGCTAATTTAATCCTTTTCACATAATTTTATTGTAGTTTGTTTTTCTAAGAAGGTCTGACGTGTTAAGAGAACAGTTTTACGAACAATGTGATGTGAAACCGACTTTTCCGGATTGTAGATTTTTAGAAGCGGATAACTCCAGAACTGTTTAAGATGGAAACTTATTGTGACAATGGAAAGTGTTAGGAAATTTTTTCTGATTTCAAAAAGGTAAGACAATTTAGGACCAATAGGACTACTAGGCCCAATAGTTTTCGAATTAAAAGAGAAAAACAAAAAAGTCAAAATTTAAGGCCTTCCGTGATCCCCCTGCATTGCCCTCACCTGCTAGAGTCAGTGACTTTTAGAATGTATACCTCCTAAAGACCCCGACCCAACCCTGAAGCCAAAAATCCTGCCACCTCGATGCACTGTAAATTAATTCGTTAACTTTGCAATTAATATATGAAATATTCAGCCAGTTAGCACAAACGCAAAAGCAAAGCATTATAAACCGGAGAAGTGCAAGTTTGAAGGCAGTCGGCTTAACAGGACTATAAAATGGTATTATTGGGAACAACGCTCCAATATGTCATACAAAGGTGATCATACTGAACTAACCCATCTAGTCAATAACAATAACCATGGCAAGATTTGGGGACCTATGTAGTAAATTATACGTAGAGCACTTACTTTGAAGTATAGCGCTATATTTAATTTGGTGCTACAGTTTAAAATGGAAGCCGAATGCAGATTGCTGTCCTTGAAAGCAGAAATACAGACCATGCTTAAATCGTCAGTAAATCTGGATTTAAACCGACCGTTGAAATGAGATCCGATACAATTATTGGTAAGTATTGTATCAATAAACGCCTTGCTGTCATTATAAAGTATAAATAATGACAACATTACCGAACTTAATCCCAACCACAGACCTCTACACTGACGGATCGAAGTCCGGGAAAGAAACAGGAGCTGGAGTTCACTGTTTAAGATTCTAGATGAATAACTTAATTTATTTATAGGTAGTTACTGTACTGCTTTTAAATCTACTGGCATACATTAAAATTAATCTTAATATATACTACAGACATCAGAGAGTTTACATTTTCTCCGACAGCCAAGAAGTGCTTAAAGCGCTTGTTAGGTATCAATTTCAGTCTCAGCTCGTATGGTATTGCTACAGTCATCTTAACAATCTGGCTGCACAAAATGACGTCCACCTCTGTTGGATTCCAGGGTAACAGGGATTTACTGGAAATGAAAGAGCCGACTGTCTTAATAGAAAGGAAACCTCCATTCCACTCATTGGTTCAGAACCAGTGTGTATCGTTTCACAAAGTAAGGTAACCCCACCCAACATTTGGACCAAATTAGATGGGCACCATCACGCCAAGAAACTGATCGTTGGTCCAGATAAGACACACCAATAGGCTATTACAACTGGGAAACTGTCAACTTAGGCAGGTAATTGGCTTAATTAAAGGATATGGCATGCTCAGCAAGCACATGAAAGCAGAACGCCTCTTCCAGGGAGATACTGCATGTCGGGGATATGTGGGAGGCAGGAGGATAACTGACAAGCATATAAAATACAAATTTGAAGCACTTGAATGATGCAGGAAAGGTTTACTAGCATATCAGCATTCAGGTGGCAAGGAATGAATTTAATTTATACAGAAAAGAAATTTATAGGTCATCCACTAATTGAAGTGATATTTTCAGTAATATTTTACAATATCAAACAATAGATAATTGACTTAAGCAGGATCTATTCTCTGGTTAGTTAAAAGGTCTAGAACTAGGTCTTGCTGACTAATATATAAATATATAGGAGTACAAAATGCCTATAGTGACTGATGTGCCTCGAGTCCACCCTACTGTTAAAAAAACAACAAAAATTTTTGTATGGTTTAGTAATAACAATTATTACTAGTAATTACATACACGTAATTACACACATGATTATTACGTATTATAATTATTACAATAATAATAATAATTATTATTATTATTGTTAAACGTAATAATAATTAATAATGTACACTATATCATGAAAGGGAAACATACAGGAATACCTTTTAAAATTTTAGCTGCAGGACTTTAGGAAATTCAGAAGTGGAATTTGGTATTAACAACGTTTTGAGCAATTCTTGAAATATAAATATTAAAATATTTTAAATAATTAATTATTTTGGAGTCTTTAATTGAACTATTTCAAACGATACCCACAATCCAAAGTTATTAAGATAATATTTCTTGAGTTTTGATTATTGAAATGTATGTGGGTAGCATGCTTTATAAATATAGCTAATTTCTACGTGAAACCTTACCGGAGGAAATCGACTTTGAATGTTACAGACGGATAAATAAGTGATCCTACACTGTACTGTACCTAATAACGTAAGTACAGGATCCATCAAAATGGAAACATATTTTTTTTCTTGAATGCATTTACAGAATACACAATGGGCCTAATCGACAGTTAAAATAATAAATTTAAGGAAATCCTGTAATTTTTTAAATTTAAGAATAACCATTGCGGGCATTTACCATTCAAAACACATTCTTCTTACAATATTCGTACTGTTTATATATACTTAGCAGATAATGTTACTAAATATGTTTTGTGAGAGAGTATAAATGATATCCATATTACTCTTAAACTAGAAGCAATCTCTAAAATTTGAATAAACTAAATCAAAAATAAAGTTGTGATAATACATTGTAGGTAATAAAACAGAAAATAAATAACTGTTCACTAATCAAACAAATATAGAAAATTGGGTTTATATAATACCATAAATAAATTTTAACAGTAGAAATATATTCGTGGCAGCGCATTCCAGAAGGCATAGATAGAAAATAAATTGTCTTCCAGTAAGAGCTTAAATGCATATATCCCCAACACTCAATGTTTTTGCAATCATTGAAGCTTTGCAATCTTTTTGTTATTAGTTAAGTTACATTACCATGCTTTATAGTTTATCAAGTTATTGACAGTTTATCTACTTGTCGCTTGTATACAGATGTTTACATGAAAGATCTATATTTAAATAATCCGTCATTTTGCAATCGGCAGTTTTTTCATCATCCACAAACGCGAGTCTATTGAAGCGATATTTTCAGTTTTATTTATGAAGTCATTTTTTTTTCGAACGGATATAAATTCTGCTTTTATGATTCTGTAGCACACGGAGTAATGTATAACGATTCAACTGAGGCCGTTTATTCACTTCAAAAGATGAAACGTTATTACTTTTCAATAGCAGTTTTTACAATCATCCCTCTGTAATATATCAAAAGCAATATGCGCTTAATTTGTTTTTGTGTATCACTTGTGTTTTCAACCGATAGCCAATCAGGAAAATTAAAAACGCAAAATAAAAAAGATAGGGGTGAAACCATTCTACCACCCTTATTCAGGTCGTATTTCAAAATTATATTATTCACACATAAGCCTAAATCAACGGTTACTATAATGTTTTCTGTTGTTGCAATATGTAAAATCCAAGTTATATACTTGGATTTTATAATTGGATGGTACTTATATGTTGTTTGTACCATTTAACCAGAAATGATACAAACAGTTCGGGATATGGTATCTGTTGACTTTTACAAATAAATACATATTCAAAATCAATAACAAGTGAATCATTTTTGTGAAATGGTATTTTCTTATTTCTAGACAAATTTCACCAACCCTTCGTATTTAATGTGTTGAGTCAAAGAGTTAATTTCAAGTAAAATAAGTCTTTTCACTAAGACAATATTATAGTTTATTAATATTTCTTCATAGACGATTTTTTTATGACCAATGCTAAACTTAATTAATATATTTAACTTTGATATTTTTAGTTTTGGTCACTTTATCGAAATCGTGAATTTCAATTAACTTTTTAGTTAAACTGTGTATTGTTTTTTATAATTCAAATCTGTAAATTACATTTTGTAACTTAAAAAAAAATTATTATATAAATTTTATTAGACAATAATTGTTAACTAAAAAAAGGAAAGCAAACTTCTTGTGAGGTTAATGTAAAAACAGTGAATTAAAAAAGGTAATATAAAAATAGAATTATAAAATTATGATATTTTATAAATTGATATTCTACGAGTAGGGCCTAATGCCAATTTGAACGTACATTAATATAAAGCTATGCTAATATAATTAAATTAGTAAAATGCTTATTGAGTTCCTGCTAAAAAAGAGAAGAAGAACAGAAAAAAATTATGATATCAGAGAGAATAATATTTAGATAAAAAACTAATTTCTAAATGAGTAATATCAACTTGATTCACATTCTTGCCGTGTTTATTAATCTCAAAGTTACTTCATTTGAAATATTTGAAAATTAAAACAAAATCTTCTTTTGGTTTTAGTTACAATTGTTTGACCTTCTAAACACTTTTAAAACATCTATTGTAATTAATCGGAAAATCATTAAGACAAAATGAGATGAAAGTAAATGGTTTGTTTCAATCATTTTCATAAATTGAAGTAAATAATTCGTAAGAAAGTTAATTTTTACCACCTCAATATACACATTCCCTTTTCTATATTCAAACATTTTCTATAAAATAATTATAATTTGTTCCCTTTAATCCTGTAGCTTCATTTCCTTTAGCTCAATTGTATATAATTTTTCGTTTAATCGTTTATGTGAGCAAACTATGAAACCTAAAATATGGTTGCCTAGTTGAACAACTCCTGCACTTTGAATTACATATCAATTTGTTATAATCTTAACTGAAGAACTTTTAGAAAGCTTGAATATGTCAAACAATATTTTCAATTGTATTAATAATATTTAATTTATTTGAACATTTCCTTACCTCTCACATTTTATTTCAAAATTAAAAGGATTGGTTTAGAAATTTAATCATGTCTTTTTTTTAATTTTATAATTTTTTATTATTTGCATATCTTTGCTCACAATTTATTTTATTCCACTTATAATTTTTATTTTAGAACTATACGAACATGGTAATTTTATTTTACTCCGTGACAAGTCAAATTAAAAATAGAAAATCTGGATTGAAGGAACCCATAAAAAGATCTACACTTTCTATTTAAATGTATATTCAAGAATTACTATCTTCGTTCTATTAGTTCATTTGGTTGCCAAGTTAATAAATTTGTAATTTAAGCAATAACTTTGTAATTTTAGGAACAGGTGGTAGTAAAATAAGGGTAAATGGACCATGTCTATTGTGAAATATTAAACTTAAAATTAATCTACAACATATATTTACAACTTTACAACCATTATGAACATTTAATGTCGTTTATTTCAAACAGAAAAAATAAAATAAGACAGATATTTAAACATAAGCTACCTCAATTAAAAGAATTTATTTCCCCATTACAAGCGTTTAATTGAGTCAACAATTTATATGTTACGCGGAAATTTAATTTAGCAATTATTTCGAGAGAATTATGAACAGATTACTACATCTTACAGTTGTGCTTAATATTACTGCAGATCTATGGACTTAAATAAATGCCTTGCTTGGGTCTGTAACGACTGTTTATAAGCAATTTAATTAGATACCCCTCACAGAGCCAGGGATTGTAAATGTTCAATCGAGTTAATTTACATTTCAACCCTCATTTTCGCTCTCAAAACTGTTGCATTAAATTAGTGATTCTAAGAACTAACTGGGAGGTAATTTTACTGTTTCCTTATTCATATTGAACAGTTTAAATAATTTAAATAGCCGAACTTACTTTATGCGTGAAATGGTTTTTACATGTAAACATTTCCCATGAAGGATTACTTGTTTGTGGTATTCTGTGAGATATTTTAATTTCATACACCGCATCGTTTTGTTTAGGCCTATGAATAATGGGCATGATAAACAATTGTTTTTCAGTGTTTTCAGTGGTCATAGAAAGATTTTTAAAAGATTTTTTTAAACTTGCATTAAAAGAACAGTAGCTACAAAATAACCGTAAAGCCAATAATTTTGATCTAATGCCGCCGGTACATTTTTGCACGGTTTGTATGTTTTGAAACATATAAATTAGCATCAATGTTTTTTATGTGATATAATAAAATATAATTAAATGCCAGGAATAATACATTTGCTTTCCAGAGGTAGCCTACTATATGAAAGGTATTTATACTTGTTTGTTGTTAGAATAAAAATAACAAATATTAACCATTTTAAATCAACATTTTTTAGATGAGAGTATTGAAGCCGGTAAGTCTTACATTTAATAATAAAATTAATATATCAATATTCGGAATGGCGACAATTGTTATACATTAATGTATGACCAGTTTCTTTTTTTTCATATACACGTAATACTTAGTAGTCCAGTAAATCCGTATCCCAAAAGGGGGGCTCAGATGCAAAAAGTCGGGTAGTTCTGATTTTTTGGTATGTTGTATGTATAGGGGCACTATTTAAAATTCCAAGTTTTCGACCTCGGGCGTGCTCCGCGCGCGCCACCGGCGCTGAAAAACCCCGATTGTTTTGACCTTGTTCTAGTTTTTTCAAATTTTCAGCATGAAGGACTGGTTTGACAAAAAAATAAATCAGTCCTTTTTTAAAGAACAGTAAATTTGCCACAATTTAAAACTAAAATCATCTTCTTGAGTACAATACTGTTTAAGTTACAGCCATTCAAAATGTGAGCAAATTTACAAAAAATTTCAAAATCTTAGATTTACATAGTATTTTCGTTTTTTTGCTGTGAAATAAGGAGTTTTTAGCAAAACTGATAAGGACTAACTTTAAAGTAGAGAAAAGTAGCTTTAATATGTGACTAAAATGGGGTTTCTACCATGAATATAGCTTCTGAGATACAGCTGTTTGAATTTTAGGTACACTTCCAAGAAATAAATAATATGAAATGTAAAAAAAAACAATTGTAATTGAAAAATTCAAGTTGTTGGTAGAAGTGTTCAATATTAAATTTAATCACATCAAATTACGTTTATTTTAAATGAAAGAGTTTATATTTATGAAAATAAAAAATGTTATATTAAATACTGTTAGAGTTACAGTCATTCAAATTTTGAGTAAATTATTGACAAATTTTAAAAATTGTTAGTTTTCAGAGAGTATTTGCGCTGATTCGCTGTTAAACTATAATTTTTTAGCAACATTTATAAAGACTAACTATAAATTAGAGAAATGTAACTTTAATTTGTGACAATGTGGCGTTTCTATCTTTAAAAGCTTGTAAGGCAACGCTGTTAAAATGTTGCTAGCTTTACATAATATAATGTATCTTTATACATTATAAGACTGGTGGATAGTCTGGAACAGAAGTATTGAAGGTGACAGAATATAAATACTATAGGTAGATGAGTCATCCTGGGTCATGGATTGTGACTTGTGTTCAAACGAAAAGGTTTTTTGACGGTTGTGAAGTGCGAAGAAGTGGATGTAGGCTCTGAACTCCCTTCCTGTTAGTTTTATATCCTGTAGATATTATTATCTCTTATCGCTTGGTATTATTATCTCTGATCAACTGTTAGTTGTGTGCTGTCCTTTGTGCTTTAAATCAAGCGTAGTTTTGGTAAATACAGTTTCGTCAAATTTCCACCTTGAATTTTAGGTTGTTATATATAAATGTAGTGTTATTGTGTTATAGTGTTATACACTTTACTAGTGTTTAAGTGATTTATCGCATGGTGTAACAAAGTGTTTTTTTAAGTGACTACAATATGTCTGGTTCCTCAACTTCCAAGGGTTGAGTATAAAAATATTTTCCTTAAGTTTTACAATCATATAATCAACCGCTTGGTAATTGCCTACTATTTGGTTGTCACATATATATTCATTCCTTGAGGAAAACTTTGAAGAATGTCAGTTTTCATTAGAAGAGTTGATAAATCAAATTCCTGGAGATTATCGCCCTGACACGCGGACCATTAAAACTCATTTATTTAACAAATACCAGGAAGATATAGTCATTGCTGAAACATACAACAAAAGTACTGTCGTATGTTTTAAAAATATTGGGCACAAACTACTAACTTCTGATTAGTATGAGAAGAAGAAATTGGACCCTGAAAAATGCGAGTTATAGAAGCTGCAGCTGAACTAATGTTAGGAGATATTCGAGCAAAACAATATGAAACAAATGAATATACACCTTCAGATAATTTCTTTGAAAATATTGATTCTGTAATACCCAAATCAGTACTAAGATTTTTTGAAATTCTCATCCTCAAAGGTAAGCGTAGCAGTCTGGATAAGTGGAAAAAGAAATGTGTCGCAATGTCACATGCCCTAATAGCTGCAGTTCGACCTCGTTCGTTTTTATCCTCACGTTTACTTGGAGTTGGTGTGTATTTGTACCACAAATTTAGATCAAAGCACCTCATTTAACTACTGTCAATTCTAGGTTTCTCATCCAATTACAATGACACCTAGAAGTTAAGCCATGAACATCTAGCACAAAGGCTTTGAATGTCAAACGAATTCAAAAATCTCTTTTTATGCTACACTTATGTTCTTTATTTAAGTGAAAATTACATTTTTAGGATTACGGTACATCAATATACAGTATACTGTAATTAATATTGTGTAGCATATGAATTACTCATGCAAAAACTCAGTAAGTTTTATTTGTTTCTTGTATGCCTCCAAACGTTTTCGAGCAGCGATGTCCGGTCATCTTTTCATTAGAAGGAGCTTAGCCGTCGTTGACTCACTGTGTGAAAAGAAATAAAAACAATTACGACAGATTAGGGATGGGGGTTTGTTTATTTCGCCGTTTGGAACTTCTAACTTTTTACGAGTCCTGAGAAAACTGAAATCAACGTTTGACATTGGCACATTTTTTTAAAGCCGCTACTTAATTTGTAATAAATGTTTAAGAGGTAGAAAAAGGTTTTAATTTTGATTTTTTTTTAAATAATAACATTGTACATACAATATAATATGGCTTATTATTTTTGGATTTCCGATTTTCGGAGGCGTTTCGGATAACCCGGGTTTCGGTTGACCAGAGTTCGGTTAGCCGTGGTTTTACTGTACATACTCTTTAATTTAAAATACATTAAACTTGATGTGATTGTACATACCCTTGTACAAACAATTTTAATTTTTCAATTACATCTTTTTTTTAAATTTTATATTATTTATTTATTGGAAGTTTACCCAAAATTCAAACAGCTGTATCTCAGAAGCTATATTCATGGTAGAAACCCCATTTTAGTCACATATTAAAGCTACTTTTCTCTACTTTAAAGTTAGTCCTTATCAGTTTTGCTAAAAACTCCTTATTTCACAGCAAAAAAACGAAAATACTATGTAAAACTAAGATTTTGGAAAATTTTGTAAATTTGCTCAAATTTTGAATGGCTATAACTCAAAAAGTATTATCCTCAGGAAGATGATTTTAGTTTTAAATTGTGGAAAATTTACTGTTCTTTAAAAAAGGACTGGTTAATTTATTTTTTCAAACCAGTCCTTAATGCTCAAAATGTGAAAAAACTAGAACAAGGTCAACAAAATCTGGGTTTTTCGGTGCCGGTGGCGCGCGCGGAGCACGCCCGAGGTCGAAAACTTGGAATTTTAAATAGTACATACAACATACCAAAAAATCAGAACTACCCGACCTTTTGCATATGAGGATGTACAGATTGACATATTGACATATTGACAATATAAAGGGATAACAGTTTCCTCTTTCGTAAATGTTGTTACTTCAAGAGTTTTATTAGATTTACAAAATAAATTGGGTCACTGGAAAACACTTCTTGATTGTATTTCAAAATTATTCTCAATGAGTAAAATTTCTTGAATGATCTCTTTTAAAACTCAAAAAGACTACCAACTTTCCTCATCAAAGTTCCTCAACAATGATACCCGGTTTTCGATATATTTAAAGACGGTTCATTGACGATTATATTTTAATACAGTCCAGAAACACAATCTAATGGGCATAAAATATATTATAGTTGGTCTAGTAAAGGCCTAGAATTAGGCATTACAAAACCATTTCTTTTGCTAAAAACAATAAAGTTTTATATACTAGAACATTGTTTTGGTCTTAGCAATAAATTAACAAATATATTATTTGCTCATAACGGCTAATTAAACAAAATCTAAAATAAGCATGGTTTGGATATTTGTATTTTTAAGAAATAAAAGCTTAATAATAATTGGTTTTAGGGTTAGGTATAGACCAGAGTGAACCCCATTTTGAAAACAGGTTTAAATTTAATAAAATATTTAAAGATAAATAATGCTTATGCATAAGTTACGTTAAATTATTAAAGCGGTGTGTGGAATAACTGGTACTGCAGAACGAAACTGTTTACAGAAATTGATGAAATCAGAGATCAAAGATCGCTGGAGAAACTCGGACAGGGAAACTTTATGAGTCAATGGTTGAACCAGATCAGAAACTTTCTTGATTTGTCCCTTCACAAAGCAAACAAAACCAAAAGGAAAACTTAAGCTTTTAATGGAGATGGTGCTTTTAAGAAACTTCTGAATACGATGGGGTTATTCCAAGGAAATTTTAAATGCATAAAATGTAACTAACACTTGAAAACTGTAGAACTTATACCGTGAATTTGTGACGTATTAGGACGAAGAAAGCTATTGATGTTTGGTGCAAATGACTTTCCTACAGAGATTAGTAACCTAGTAGAATCAACATAGGTGGAGATATGAGGAAGCTCAAGACAAAAATCTTGAGGCTGCGGAGTCTAAGGAGTAAAACCAGCTTCCATTACTAATAATAATAAGGTTACATTATTTTGCTCATAATTATGCGAGCTTAGTTTTTGTATTTTATTAGTTTTAAACAATATCTATAACATTTAGAAAAAATACTAACAAACTGTATGAAATTAAATAATAAGAAACATTTTCTAAGTCTTTCAAAACAATAAATGGTTAGAGTGGTAACTAGCTTCTGAAATTAGTGAAAATACACGAATTAATTCTCTATTTATTAATATTAATACAAACAATAAAATATATCTTATATCAGCCTGATTACTTTATACCGTCCATCGGAGACAGAACTATTCAAATCGGTTTGGCAGTTATCAAAATTACATCAAATAGAAGGTGCTTCTCTCTTTATATTCTTAGTATGGATACATACAACATCCCAATAATAAACTAAATAATACATAGATCATGTTTTGAGTTTTAACTTTTCAAGAACCTAGAATTCAGTCATCATAAACAAAACTTCGTTAGGCCTATTTCCTTTCAGTTTTACATTCAACGTGTGTTGTTACTATTATAATGAAGTAGTTTTAATAATATATGTTCTAATGGATAGTAAATTAAATTAAGCCGTCAATAATATCTATAAATATGATTGTATCTTTATTGAAAAAGGAATGCTATGTGATGATATTTATATGAGTCATATTCAGTGTCTCTAACTCATAAGTACAACGAAATTCGAACAAGTTATTATTACGTTGGGTGTCACATAGAAGAACTTATTTATGTCGCTCCGATATCTGGTTATTGATAACATTGTTGTTCGTATAATAACAGTAAATAAATATACAGTACAGTATTGTCATGTAAAATAAATTTAAGGTCTTTACTGTAGAGGCTTGGTTAAAATATGAGAGTAGTAGGAGAAGTGTTATTATTTATTTAGATAGAATCAGATAAAACATATTACTATTAAGACAGATTGGTTACAACTACCAACTATGTTAATTTTGGTTTTGGCGGGTATTTCAACCTATGAAGAATTAAATTGTTCTAACTGCGGTGTAAATGATATTATTTTACAATGACATATTTAATATACCAAGTTAGTTAATAATTCAATTGTATATAAGTGACACAATATTATCATGATATAAAAATTAAAGTTTTTAATTAAATTAAATTATAACGAACATGTTTTGTGTTACATTTTTAACAATCACATAAGATGCAATTTTATGAATTCTAACTGTAAAGACTATATTTATATACTAACATAAAATGTTAAATACTGTTAAATTTTTTAGCAAGTTATAGAAGTACACAGTAGTCAAATCATAATTATTGTGAGTTCACGTTTAGCTTACATTTCATCATGTCTTAGCCTACGGCCTGAGTGGAGCGGGGCGTGTAGGGTTCAAAACAATCATTTTCTGAAGCATGAGCGCGGCCTGGAAACTCCAATTAAAAGCGGAGCGTGTAGCGTTCATTGCAGCGCCGGCCGGCGTTCAGTTCAAACCATGAGTTTGTCTATTGAAGCGTTCTGAACGTGTTGTCAGCATGTCGTTTCAGGAAATAAATTTCTGCTGTACAGTTGAAACCGGAAATATGGTTATCTAGCCAACTCAGGGCTAGAGCCCTGTAGCCAACCACTATACAAACATCGAACTGTGGGAAAGAGAGCTTGGAATGAAATTACGTTACAACTTGGTATTGCAGGTAAGAAACATTTGCTCCCAATAATTTAATAATACATGTGTGTGGAAGTTAATACAATAAATAGACTTTTCATTCAAAAATCATCTTATTCAATGACTTTTCTTCTTTTTTTTAATCGCAATTATTCTAGCAATTTTCACACCTTTGTAATAGACATATCTTTTATATAAAAAAAACTTTATTAATTTCAGTTTTGTCAAAAATAGTTTACAAATGAATCCCTAATATTTCTGGCAATCCTAGTAGAACTATTATTTCCTATATTACAGGTACTGTTTTTACAATCATCACAACCTTCTAAATCTATAATAACGTTATGTAAAATGTAAGCAGCTTTTATTGTGAGGCAAGCTTTTTAAACATTAGTTTCTATTGCTTTTCCTAAAAATCTTCGTTTTGCATATAAGATTCCGAATGCGCATTCAACACAGTTCCGGGTGCGATAGAGCCTTTTATTGAAATGTCTTCTTTCACTGTTTGAAGCTTTTTTTTGGAAGTGGGCGCATCAAATGTTTCCGCAACGGATAGGCTTCATCTCCAATTAACGCATAAGACCAAAGATGAATTTTTCCTGGTATTATTTCCAGTGGGGGTATGTTGAAATTTGCACTTTCAAGGAGTTTGTTTAAAACAGAATAATGAAAAGTACCACCATCACTTTGTCTCCCTCTTCCACCTATTTCTACTTTGATAAATTTCTTTTTTGCATCAGCGATGGCCTGCAGTACTACCGAGAAGAACTTTTTATAAGTATAGTATGCCGGTCCGGAATTAGAAGAGCGTTTAATTTTGCAATGTTTGCCATCAATTGCTCCTATACAATGAGGACATTGCCATAATCTGTAATATTCCTGCAATTTTCTTTAGGTCTTCCTCAGACAGTTTTGACATGTGTATATGAACTAACTTGGACCATATGGTGCAAGTTTCATAAACTATTGATGCTACAGTTCTTTACCCCATGCGGAAACTACACGCCAAATCTCTGAATGAAATCCCTATACCGAGATATCTGCAACAATCATAAAATAAAAATAAAAAACTCTAAAAGCCAAAAAACACATGTTAAATGCTAATATGAATTAAATACAAAAATGTTGAAACTGTATTTTTTTGCCAAAATCATTTAATGTGAACATTTTAACCAGTTCATAAAATAAATAAAAATGAAAATACAATTCCTGTTTTAATTATTTGTTTCCGAAAATGCACCAAAAAACGTTGGAAACACCTAAAAGACCAATACCGGAAGGAATTAAAGAAAACCACAAATTTTAAATCAGGAATGGGAGCAAGATTTGATACGTCATCCTGGCAATATTTTAATTCTAAGGCGTTTATAACAGATGAATTACTTCCATAAAAAACTACAGGAAATCTGGAATATAGCGATAAAAACTGCGAACAAAACAGAAATGACTCTTTTGAAGAGGAAATCGAAGACACAACGACGGTGAAAGCGGCACTGCAGTCTCCAGAAGAACAATCTGTAGCATCGGATCATTCAGCAACTTCAAGTAGTCCTTTAGGTGCGATCAGAAAGAGAAATGCAAGAGGGAAGATATGCTATCATTGGAAAAGAAAAAGAATTCAGTTAATAATGGAAGCCCGTATAAAAAAGCAAGTGAGGCTGATGCAGAGTTAAAGAAAGATGAAGATTACTAATTGTATCTTATGAGTGTTTTGCCTTCGATGGAAAGGTTACTTTTCACTTTAAATAAGTCTAATTTTAGGAATGAATTTTCTTCCAAGACCATATCGAAAAGTACAGATTCGGTCATATCCATTTTCCACATAAAATCACAAAATAAACATTCGCATAGACTGCACGCCACAGTTGCACGCTCTTCACTGAGGCCAGTCGTTGCACTCCAGCGGAACGCCATAACAAACGCTGACCGCCCCGCTCCACTCAGGCCGTAGCCTTAAGAATTAGTACTCTCTAACTTCGTTATGCATTGATAACTCATCTGCAGCAAAGTTCTTTACAATAAGGAGCTAAGCTCTATGTATGAGACTTCAGGGAAATATTGGTTTTATACAGTTATAACTTGAAACTGCTTGATAATACGAGTAAAATGTTATCATCACTTTTAAGCAATGAATTACAGATATTGCGCTCACTATGTTGTCAGAGACGAAATTCCTATACCTCCGTTAATTTAATTTTCACTTTTAGAGGTACTGGTTTTTATTTGAGGTATTTAACTGAAGACCAACCAGAAAGGTCATAAGAGTTTACTGTTCTATAATTATTTGTCTCTCTATTTAAAACTAGTAACTAATCAAACATTTTGTTTTCTGCAATTTAAAATTGTTTTGTTATTATTGAGTAAAATAATTATCTGTAATTTCAAATAATAATTTCAATATGTTTACTATATTTTTCTGTAAGTAAAAAAAATAAATAAATGTTACTATGAATTTACTATCCAACAATAATGTAACCTTTATAAAAGGAGAAGCAAAATTCTAAAATTCTAAAATATATTTTTCGATGTTGCTAAAACTTAATTGTATTCGGAAAGTTATTAAAGAGGCAGGGAATCAAAATGGAAATGTATGATAGGGCATTGATAATTAAATTTTCAACTAAGCATAACTAACCTTTTCAGCAATGCATATATACTCTTTATTCAATGACTGTTTATTTACTTGTGGAATAAATTTACTCTATATTTTTATCGTTGTGTTTAAACGTTCATGTTTCCGAGACATGTTTTGCATTCATATAGAGTGTTTATAATTTATAATTTTCGATATTTAAAGAAAGGTTTTAATGACAAATAAAATAAAATATCAAATTTCAAATAAAAAAAGTAATTTTCAATAACAAATTTACATTTTCATTCAATAATGTAAATGTTACACAAAATGCATTCTATCTACAAAAAGTTGTAGTGAATCACAAGTTTTAATTTTGTGAAATAAATCAATGTTGAGTTTAACCATTGAATACTTTTCGCATTTAAAAACGTATTGAGGTAGGTCAGGCAGGCGCACGCACGCACGTCGGTGAGTCACCGTTTTAGAGGTTAGAAGTCAGAAGTCGGATAATCTCCTTGTGGTTTAATTATTATGTTTCTTAGCAAGACGATCCATCAAGGCTAGTGACACACCCTGTAATGTTGACAGTGACAAACGACGCGTCATGTCTGGCAATAATCAGCCACATCCGCCATCTTGCCAACCGTCACTTCAAAATATTATGATAAATGAGTGCCAAAGTGACATTGTTGTTTTTCCACCAACTCAACGCTTTGTCACTGCCACTGCTTACGATGGATTGATCAGCTCATCTACTCCAGTGCCTCCCGGATCGATACCGACTTTGACTACGCTATTAGTGTGCTAAATAAAATCTCTTAGCTAATTGAATAGCTTCTGACTGAAATGTTTTGTGTAATTCTGCTAAATATGACGACTTTTAATATAACAAAATGTAAAGTTACTTAAATCGCCACCGAAGTGGGTACGAAAAGTAATAATATACAATTAAAATGTATTTAAAACAATCTTTTCAGTCAAAATAGTAAATATAATATCGGGTTTAGAATAAAAGCAGATAGTAAATAAATGATACGTTGGTAAAATACCATTTAAAATTAAAATTGTTGCTAAACTAAATAAATAGTTAAAATTTATTTACCATTAATAGTTCTTTAGTATTATTTATTTCTGGAGTATCTTACTTCGACAGAATTTGACAATTTTCTTTAGTGTACCAGAAAGTGTACCAGTGTAAATCAATTTACTTATGTATGTAGTAATGTATGGAGAATACGTCGCGAAAATCTATTCCTGAAAACTAGTATAAGTATGTTTAGTACTATCTTTAGTCAAATGATTATAAGAGTGACCAAATGAATCATATAAAATTATTATTTTTCAATTTTTAATTCAGATAATGCAATGAGAAATGAAAGTTGGTTGTATTTTCTGACGTTAGAAGATAGCAATGACGTCCACTATAAAAATATCTCCCTATTAAACACACAATACGATTTTATTTCGTATTTTGTTATAGTAATCTATTAAAAATATGTTTTACATTTTTTGCATTGTTCTAAACAAAAAATACTATATTTAAATTGTCTATTGCCTCAGCCCTCCCCCAATCAATAATATTTTAGATTGGACTAGATATTTTTACTATTTTAAATTTTGTTATAGAAAAAAATGTGCTTATTTTTGTTTTTTTATTTGATCAGCAATTTCAAAAACTTGGCTATGTACAAACGAAAGCAACAAAATGTTTAATGAAGTTACGTTTATAAAATATAGTGTAATACTGCAGAACGAAACTATTCACATGACGCATACTATGTATAATATAAGTCAAGTTTGTATTTTTGTATGTTGTTACGCAATAAATACTTTTTTAAAGCCATTGTAACCAATTAAGTGAAGATATACTTTAAACTATGTTTTTGCTGTCTTAAAAAATTCAGTAGTAATAGTTATGTTGTTACAATAGGTAGAACGAAAGAAGTATTTTAGATTTGAGCTCTCCAAAGAAAATTCCAATAATATTTCACTGCTTGAGTATAATACTTGTATAGTTGAACAATAAATCACAACTTATTAATGTAGTATTTTATGGTGAGGTGTTGCTCGTCATCCTGTAAAGTGAAAATAACTATAACGAGAAATTTGAAATATTTGCATGTCAGACATCCAACAAGATATGGTTCCGACTGTGTTTCTGATTTAAGAAAATCACAATCTTGCCATGACTAGTTTTGTGTTTCGCTTCGCTTTACAATTGACGTCTGAATTTGTAGGTTATGTTTTGTATAAAGTCGTTTCGTTTTTTCGAAGAAAATCTTTTTTTAAGACTCAAAGTACTGATGGATTGTCATATCAATTATATTCCAAAAACATAAATATCTTTGGTCTTAACCCTGATTTAAACGGAGACCATAAGCTTTGAATGCAGGTATAAGCTAACCTTAGGCTATAAGCTTACCAGGTATTAGCTTCACGCTCTCTAATCTTCCTAGAAATCGTTAAAATAAATGTGTTTTGGAACTATTTAAAATTTATAAAAATAAATTATAGCCTTGATGGTTTTTTTGGTAGACCTAGACTTTTCTAAAATTTATTGTTTTAAAGTAACTTTGATAATCTTCTTTAAAAGTACTTACTAAGTTCTATTTCGTTATATTTTACAGATAGCAAGATGCATTACTGGGAACGTTAGAGCGAACATAGTTTTTAACAATCATTCTACATAATATGTTAAACAAAATCTGCCCCTCCTGCACTAAGAAACTCCTTCGTCGAATTCCATTAACAAAATAATGGAATTAAAGCTTTGAAATATAATTTAAACAACCGACACATACACCGAAAATAAATGCATTGTTTAAGTCTACCATCCAATAAAAATAGGAAAGAAAGATAAACAACAGAAGTACAGTGAATGTGTTATGACGTTAATCTGCGTTCAACGATAAACTCGACTTGACATTAACTGTTGTGTCCAACTCGATTTAGCAATATATTCTTCCTGTCGACATCGGCTAAGTGAGACAGTTTCCTTGGGTCTTAAGTAACAAAGGGCTGGACGAAATGTTGGTTTCAAAATTAGTCTTATTATATACCAAGGATAATGCATAGCGAGTGTTAAAACAATTGTGCCATTATATTGTGTTAGAATTATTGTAACAAATAACTTTTGTTGAAGAAAATACAGGTTGTAGAAGTTAATACAATTCTGGTAACGAACACTATGGTATATTTTAATATACTGTAAACAAGGTAACAATCACTGGGCTTGATGCTTGACAATAAATCGGTTTATTAGACTTCGACCACTTTTTCAAAGATTCATGTTAATAATTAGACGAAATTTTTTACCCTGATGGGTTCGTGATGTTTGGGTTCTAACTGTATTTACCAGCAAAGCGTTTCGTTTCATTATACTTAGAATTATTAGGGTGATAGGGGAATGTAAAATAGATAACAAGGTTACAGCTAACTACAAGAGTGCAGATGTACTAAGTTCTTAATTTAAGTTGAGTGTAAATACTGTTTATTTTATTTTAACTTAGTTCTTTACCTGCAAAAGTTTATCATTATTTATTTACAGTTAAGTTTGAGTTAATTACTTTTAGAGTTTTATGTTTTTACCTCCATCATTTATTCTAGTTAATTCGAATTTACTTATTGATGAAGCTCTTATTTAAGATTACAATTTGGTTTGGTTGTAGCTAGTGATGATGACCATTCAAGTTAATCTCGTTTATTTAAAACATATTTTTTTCGTGAAGTGTGGTATTACCACACCATAAGTGTGTTTTGATGAGGTATTTTAAAGTTTTAAATTTACATAAATTAGTCGGGGAATGTAACAAAAATAGCCAACATCAAAACAGGCATAGGAATCGAACTGGCATGACAGTTATCGACTTTTCTGGAAGATTAAGCAAGAAAAGGGTGAGTTTGGCCAGCGTGCCAAGGGTTCCGCACTGCCAAAATAATATCAATGACAACGCAACACTTCACGCACAATAAACTAAACGAACCAGCTAAACTTTATAGAGGTTATTACAACCTCAATGTAAATAAGTTTAGCAAGGGAGTAGAGAGCGTGGAGTATTTACATTCCTAAAGTTTTTCCAATCTTTAACATATTTTACAAAGCTGTAGTTTGGTCTCATTTTATGATCCTCAATGTTTTTTATTGGGTTTTGATTCTTTTAATTTGGAAAATATGTGAAGAGTGCTTTATAACTATGCCCTAAATCTAATTTCAGTTTGATATTTTACACTCCTGAGAAATTGCAATTTAACAGACAGACAAAATAAACGAGTGTTCCTTTGTCTTAAGTTGTTTTTCTTTTTTACGGTACGGAATTCTAACACTTGATAAGATCTATGTCGTATGTTTTGGCTTAAATTCTTAACGTTTCTGAACTGTATTGTATTAATTGCATGTTTCTAATTTTTTACAATATTGCACCTACTGGTTTCAAGGTTTGCAATTATATTACAATTAATAATGTTGTATTAAATTGAAACCTTCTAACTAGTTACAATGATTACACCTTTTCTGTTAGCAGTTTGTATGTAAACGCATTAAAGGATTAATACAAAAAGTTGGGACAGCAATTCTAAATCATTATAGGTTTATTCGCCTAACTTACACTACTCTACTCTCTGGACTAGATAATTGCATTATTAAATACATCACTGCTCGATGGACGACTACCGAATAATCCTTTTGTCAAAGTAACATAAAAACCTCCTTTATCTCTTTTTTGAGTTTACTAATTTCCCCATGCATTAGAAATAGTTACTTAAGCTGATGTGTCAAGTAGACAGGTGTTAATTCGAATCCAGTCGAGAGATTCATATTTTGTAACTGAATTACACTAATTGTCAGCTGTCAGTGTGTTACTCTTGAAGTACACCTTCAACGTTTAAGCCATGCTTTTGTAATATAAATTGGACAAAACGCGCTTTGCCCCAGTGGGTCCCACTTGAGTAATGGTTCGTATATTCGCACTGACATTCGCCTTAATAAGCCGAGCTGATCCCATTGACTCTCGTACCAACTTAACAAATTGTATTGACAGCGTTGCTTTTATAAATGAGAAGTTTTGAATCAAACACAACATACGTCGGTCCGTATTGACGTCATCATTGATATATTATGTATGCTTTGAGACTTTTTTCTTAAAGTGCTACAGCGTTATGCAAAGCGGTATCAATATATTTGCATGCTTTATAACAATATGCAGCAAAGTATATTAATCGTTATTCCGTGATTGTTTGAAGTTTGTAAATTTAGTTATTCTATAATATCGATATCAATTGATAATAAATACGAATATTTGTCTTAACTAGAATAAGGACTTGGGTTGGTTAATCTGTAAATGTATTATGTGAATGTATTATTATGAATAGTTACACTACATATTGTTTCACATTTTTAAATAGGCTAGTTGATATTGCAAATATTGTTTTAATTAGACAAGCAATTAAAACCGTCCTAATTGTCCAATTTAGTTATAATTTAATTACCGTAGTTAAATTTATAAATTTAAAAGAAGTAAAATAAATTTGAAGAACAATTTTAAATTAAGAAAAACAAGATTACTAATTTTAAAAATTTGAAAAGCTTAAGGAAGGTAGTTTATTGTTGTTGTGTGTACAATGAATAATATCTACCTCTCTCGGACACATTTTTAAAAGATACCATAACAAAAATTAAATGCTTTTCTTAATTTTTACACATTTTAAAATTGTTAATTCCTGTTTCCGGATATATCAATTAATTTCAAGGCTGTTTTATTTGTACGAGGTTGCTTTAGACCTACGCATTGCTGCAGCCGATGAAAAATGTGTAAAACTTGGCATTTGCACGATACAAATTTCTTAACAGTCAGATTTAGAAAGACTTATCAAAGAATTGAAAATAACGTTTAAATCATATGCTACCGAAAAAACAGGTTTTTGCTCAGAATGTCAGTAAAACTTGTAAATTATGGTTATAACTCGAGAACTACTGAACCAATTTCCAAAAAAATATTAGTTCCATTAAGTATTCAAATTATTAAACAGCTTTTTCATTGAAACTTTTAAGTATTTTCGCAAAATAATATGTCGGACATTCGGGAACTTAAAATTACATGTGTGTCTAAATACCGTCAAAACCTGGTAAGTATTATTTATGTCAAACCTGTTTTATATGAGCCTAAAATTTGCCCAGGTACCAGAATTTAAGGTATAAACGTCTTTATACGTCTGGTGTTTACTTTTATATTTTAATATTGTATTTCCTTAAACACATATAAAATCCCATTATTACCAATTAAATATCCCTTAAATCTAGAATAAGCTCACGAAATAAAAAAAGAAAAAGATCTCTTTAACACATTTCATAAAATATCTAGAACTATTTTTATTTCATATATATATATTTTTTTAATGTGATGAGGAAGTGGGGTAGGAGGAGACATTCTTTCATATCTGGATGCTCTTCCGTATTCAGACAATAAACCTGTCTTAGGTTTTTGGAAATATTGTTTATTGTTGAACAAATAGTTAAAATAACATAAAGTAATAATGCTGCAATTTTTAATAAACTTTACGATTAGTTTATACATGTTGTTTATTTATAAACTCTTAATTTTATACGTTTTTATATAAACAAATCATAATTTTACCATGTAGACATTTTGTAAATATTATTTATAAGCAATAATTATGATAACAACTTTCATTTTAATTTAAAAATAGAGTCTACATAACATAATAGTCCTACATACATACTATATTTACTACATGACAGTTTATAAAACTAACAATTGACATTCGTTTAAATAAGAAACCAATATGAGAAAGTTGATTAGCATGCTAAAAGTATAATTCAATATTGTAAAGGTAGATTAGAACTTACTTTACCAAATTAACTTGTTAGTTTACCACTTCCTTTCAACCCTCTGAACTTGTGTATCCTGTATTTATGACGGAACATTCTATTCCAACTTTCACTATTTCAACTTGGACAATATAGTGTTATACTAATGGCTGAAAAATGCAACTTTAATAGTAAAATTTTAATATGCCTACAAGTTAAAATTCGTAATCGTATACGAAATGTGTATTCACTTGTAAATGTTTATTTTGAAAAACTATATTGAGTTTAAATTAAAAGTTGATGCACAACTTATCTCTTTTAACGTTGAAAGAGATAAACATTTCTAAATGTTCGTCTTTATTCAAATGACTGTAAACTCTTGTAGCCTACGGTATTTAAAATATTATTATAAAAAAAATTATTATAGTGTTGCACTTTCAATTGGTACACATATTGCAACACATTTCAAAAATTATAAAGATAAAAACATTAAATTTATTATAATATATACTGATTTTAAACTGTTAAAATTAGTTTTTTTGTTGATATTTAAAAATTTATTCGTGCAAGAAATAAAATAGTTAACAATATTTGAAATATATCGACAGCTTTATACTATGCTGAATTGTTCGAACCACAGATTAAATGTCACATGAAATAATTTCGAATACATTTCAATATCCAACAGTAATTCACGAATAAATATATTAAAATATTCTTTTGTAAACGTGAATATTGCAAATGTAATCACGTTTTCGCAACACAATCAGAGGCGAACAAGATTTCTTTGTCCCAAATCTGCAATCAACTTCTGCCTCACTTGACATCCCAAAGCGCAGTCGGTACAAAGGGGAGTTTAATTTACTGTCAAACGCCTGGCTTTTTTTAAATTATTAAAGATTTTCTTATTATTTCTTGTCGTCGTGAATACAAAGGCGACAGATTGAGTTTGGAGTGTTGAGGTATTGGTGAGGCGGGGATAAAAGTACCGTTCCGATCAAGTTGGCTGTTCCCTTTGTACGACCTCCTGGGATAGTGACAGGGTTCTTCATTACGAAGATTTGAATTTATTTATGTTTTCTTTTTCTTTTCTCCGAGGACAAAAAGTCGGGAACGAGGCGTGTAAGTGAAAGAAATGATTTAATAATTAGAACGGCTGTTTGAAGAACCGTCGGAGAAATTGATTGTGAAAATATGAAGTCAAAGGTTAGCGACCAAGCGAAAAATACTTGGAAACTGCACAAAAGAGAGTAAATTATTTTTCTTTGTCACTTCAACCACAACCACCCTGACGTAGAACAGCTCCTGTCTTCACTTCAAACGATGTACAGAACAATCGCCTGCTTTCATATTTATGCCACAAAAACGTACCGAGGAAATTAAAAATATGTCTGAGAGTTAGTCTGTTAGTTGACAGGGAGGAGGGGAGATTAGACATCTCTTTATCTTCTTCAGATTGAGTTAATTTTTTAATTTTTAGGAAATCATATAATCACAATCGTAGAAATGGCATTAAAAATGTCAACCCCTGTTTTGAAACAGTTTGTTTTATTTCATTAAGTCAGTATGATATTTCTAGGTGCGTTCGTGCTGCTAAAGTTTTCTCTTTTAAAATTAATTAGTCCTCTGAGTACAATCAAGGACATTGAAATCACATTAAAAAGATATAACTATTTTGTAACATAATAATGCTAAAAATAAAAAAATACATTATCTTATAAGTATGTCTATAAGAAGATACATAATATATTTATTATAACATGTATAGTAATTTCGACATGTTAAATATTAAAATGAATAAAGTTTTATTGTGGATTTTATGAAACTAATAAATAGTTTCACATCTATGTTTGAAATTGCTAAAATATTACCCAATTGTTTTATTAGATTTATGTTTCCATTTTGGTTTATCAAAACTTGAACTCAAATAAAATACATAAAATTAAAACATATATAAAATATACTTCTTCCTAGACAGTTCATCTTCTTAGAGAGAATAATAATACTAGAACAAGTATAACTTTTATTGTTGAACAATATCCTTAGCCCAGTCAAATGTTAAAAAAAAATGCGTGAACTTACATTAAATAGAGTATTAATAATTTTTGGAGAGGTTTTTTTGGACCATTACTGAGACTACAAATTCAGATTTGCAACCCTCAGAAACCTGTGCTCGCTAAATGGCGATAGAAAAACTGCGATTTTTCGAACTTTTTTTGGTTTTTGTAAAATATCTCCTAAACTATGGATTTTTGGAAAAAATAGTCTTATATTTTTAAAAGTATATTAAATTTGCTACAAAATGAGATCAAAATCGTTTTTGTAAGTTATATAGTTACCGAGATACAGCTTTTAAAAAAATTACCTTTTTTAAAAAAAGTTAAAACGTTTTAATTTTCTTTATATTTCGAGAAGGATACCGGAAAAATGACATATATCCTACAGAAAAGTCAAGAGCATGGAAGTTATAGGGAATTCAATAAGCTTTAATTTGAGCTAAGGATTGTTCTTTTAGCTCAGGTAGTATCGTCAGAAATGGGAAAAAAATCCTGTTTTTAGTTGAAAGTTGAGTAATATCGTTTACTTCACCATCACCTTAATTAATCTTTTTATATTTCAAAACATGTTGGCAGAAAATGTTGTATATAACCAAGTTGAGAAAGTTTACAGTGGTTTTTATAGTCATTGAAACCGACGAAAGGAACTGGTAGGGAATAAAGACAACTAGCGGGACCTCACCACAAGATCAGCATATTATGTTTTTATTTATTTTGTTAACCCTTTCAGCCCAATCGAACCCAAGAGAATCCGACATGAAAGTACGTAATAGTTTATTTTATAATAACCGAGAAGTTTATTTTAGAATGAGTGATTTTATAAAAGTCAGTGTTTAACAAGGGAATTTATTTCATAATAAGTGAGAAGTTTGTTTTATAAAATATACATTTTATAAGCCAGTGTAGCTTCAAAAATACAAGTGCAAACAGCCAGTTCCACCGGGTTTTTATTTCATCTGTATGACATCACGGGAAGATGAGACTAATAACTCCATAAATTCCACAAACTGTCGTAAAAAACGAGAATCGCCTATCTAATTTTTATGAGCGTGAAATGAAATCTTACAGGAACTAAATATACCTTTCACCCTTCAATGAAGTAAGAGTGCATGATGGATGTCATAAGAGCTGTACATATCCAAAAAATGTGACAGCATCTGAAAGTCGTGGAGGAGATTCTGTTACCTAAACTCAGCCAACAGCAGCCCTGCGATCATCCAGTAAGAGTTGTGAAGTAGGAAAAATCTGTGTTCTGTGTGGAGAGGATATAACAGAAGAATTATTTAAACTCTAAAAAAAGTACCCCGATATAGACAAAATACTGTCTTTCCAGTAACATTGCATTCTACGAGGGCATATTTCCTAAAAGAAGCTGAACGCAAAGGTGATGATTGGTGATGAAGATTATTGAGCAACTGAGTGATGAAAGTGAGGATTTGGTGGCAGCTGGTGCCAGGTACTACAGCCAATATCATACAAATTTGTTCCACCGTCCAACTTCAACCGGACAGAAAAGTGTCGTCCGAAAGTAGAATCAGCACAAAATGCTTTGGAAAGAATCAACTTATACTTGGAGGAAATCAGTGAGGAATATCAATTCTAACCAAATCAGCTGTTGTCACAAATTAGCTGAACACATTCCTGATGTGAAAATCATCAAACAGAATCTCATTGATCGTTTAAGGTGATATTATCGAGGGGTGGTCGGCCACAAATCATTTGTTTTACAAACTTAGGACATAAAATTTTAATGACAAATGGTATGATGAGGAAAAAGGATGCTAAGGAGGAGCGGTTGATTGTTGTGAAGGCTGCAGCAGAGATCATCTTATAAGACATCCGGTCTCAAGTTTACGATACCAGTTATTATCCTTCACCTGATGAATCCTTCCTTGACAATGTTGAATCTGTCGTTCCTGAGTCACTATTCTTATTTTGAAACTGTTGTCCTCAAACATAAGCGTAGGTCTATCAGTAGCTGGAAGAAGAAATGTCTTGCTTATATCTGCTACCAGGCCAGCTTCGTTCATATCCACACTTTTAGACCACGTGAGACTAACTCCAATCACAATGGAAGTTGAACCATAACTTCAAACCCTTCTGCAACTAATCTCATGTAAATGCAAAATAGGCTGCACTGGGGGCTGCAGCTACTACAAAGCTGGGCTGAAATGCTCAGTTTTGTGCACTATTTGCAGGGGGAAATCCTGCCGCAATGTACCCACACCCTAGGATGACAGTTCTTTAAGTGAGGATGAAGACATCGCTCCACCCTCGACTTCACTGCCCCAGGACTTATATCAACCATATTCCAGGAACCTCACAAAAGTGTGTTTAAATGTACCTGTTGATTTTAATTTAAATAAATTTTTATGAAATATTCTGCTAAAATATTTTTTCTTACAAAATCCCATCTTTCGTAGACTATAATTTTGGTTATATATATACATGTGCATGCATACATACTTTCTAAACTTAGTTACAGGACATTTTCCGCCAACATGTTATGAAAAACACATTAAGGTGTTGGTGGAGGAAACGATATTACTCAACTTTCACTAAATTTTCATATTTTTGTTTTCTGTAATTTCTGACGAGACGGTTTGGACTACAAGGACCAGCTTTAGCTCAAATTAAAGCTTATTGATTTCCCTACAACTTCCATACTCTTTACTTTTTTGTAGAATGTGTCATTTTGCCGGTATCCTTCTCGAAACATAGAAAACTTAAAATTTTCACTTTTTGCAAAAAAGGCAAATCTTTGAAAAGCTGTAGCTTGGTAACTATTTAACTTACAAAAACGGTTTGATCTCATTTTGTAGACAATTTAATATACTTTTAAAAAGCTACGAATGGGTTTTTCCAACATACGCATAGTTTAGGAGATATTTTACAAAAACCGAAAAAGTTCGAAAAATCACAGTTTTTCGACCGACATTCAGTGAGCACAGGTTTGTGGAGGTTGCAAATCTGGATTTGTAGTCCTAGAATTAAAAATTCTCCATTTAATGTAAGTTCCGATATAACATTTATTTGACTAGACTATCTCTCCGCTTCCCGTTCACTGTTTGATTTTGTGTTAATCACATACCTATTTAGAGGTGGTTCTAACAAGAAATAAGAAATATCGGGCTCAGTTACTGTACATGTTAAGCCTGTAAATCTCTTCTAATAGATCATTTTCTAAGTATTTTTTTCGCGAGACACAATTTATTATTTATTTTATTTTCAAATACAACTTTCTCAAATACAATCATACATTGGAACATGCTGCATAATTCGCGATTGTTCTCGAGGGAAAAGTTAAATCTAAGAAACGCGGGACGTGTTTGCAGATCTTGTTACTGCTAACATTTCTTTCACAAACTGCTTTAGTGTATCTTTCATGAACTAACTTTGTAAAAAGTAGGCCTACTCATACTCAACAAAAGTTGAAAAAATTGATATTATAAGAAGTTTGTGATAGATATGCAGCATTGGACCTACTGTAGGTATTTTAATTATCACTTCTGTCGCTTACTGTTTTCTTTTATGTTTATTGGTTTAACTGGCTTAGTCCATAAAACATGATTACGAATGAAACAATCTCTTTAAAGAAGATGTTTTGTAGTTAAATATTTCAAATTCGGTGATTCGAAAGAAATGTTTTAATTGTATATTTACTTACTAATACTTAGGTTTTATATTAATTTCGATTCATATAATTATTTAACAAAGTATATTATTTTTCTACAAGGTGAGACACATCCGAAAGGACTCGTATAAGTTAAAGAAATGATTTAAAAATTGGTATAATATATCTTACAAATGATACAAAATGTGTCATGCAACCACTGTAAATGTAAGTGTGATTAACAAACCATAGTTTTATGACTACAAAAATAACCACAGTAATAAGTTTACTAAGGGTATACAAGTGTGGTGACGATTCATAGGAAGTTACGTGCAATAATGGCGTTAGAAGGGATGGTTTCTTGTGGCGGGGGAAATTATTGAAAGGATGATAAACGCTTAGAAAGTAATTGAGCAGTAGTACGGGAGCAGCCGGGGAAGCCATATTTCATAGCAAGCCCTGAGCTCGCTCTATGAGCCATAACTTAGGGCCCAATTATCCTGAGTAGGTCATTTATCAAACACCCGCTAGTAAAAGGTTATGCCACCCTTAATAGCTCAGTTTTACATTATCATCGTATTTATAACAAAGAGGGGATGAAATATTGCTTCATTAGAAGCGCGACCCTTAGTCAACTTTCAGGCTAAACACTTTGTTTTCTTTTTGTTTTTAACTAAAACTATCTCGCCTAAACCGTATCGTTCATAAAAGATAAATGGTTTTTAAAGGGGTAAGCCGGAACATTGGACGGAATTTCCTGCAGGGATTTATATTTTAATTTATGAGGCATAGAAAACGGAAAGCGCTCTCTTATTCTACTTGATTTACTGCATCAATATTAGCGGCTTGGAATATTTCACATTACACTAAATAATATCTTAAATACGAGCAACAAGGATGTTTTAACTCCCTAAACTTTTGGTATTTATTAATTTTAATTTGCTACGTTTGTTGTTGTTAAGTCTTAGTTGTAAAATAACAACATCTTACTCATTTGCATAGTTTAATGTATTGAAATTCTGGAAGTATTAATCATAAACAAATCTGGTAAAAAAGGGTTTTAAAACGACCTAACAGTTTTTCTGTTATTAAAATACCTCCTGCTAGCATCGCTCACCACCCCACCTACACCAGCTACGAAGCAAACGCAAACAGATTATTGTTTAATCTAATATTTTCACGGAAATGATGATTGATTGGGACATAGGTAATTGGAGCTGGATAGAGGGGGAAGCTATAATTTGTATCATGACTCGTGTGCAGTAGGACCCACAGTTTTTGCTTGAATTACAGAAATGTTTTATATAATCGGGAGAAAAGTGAGAACAGTTACATGCTTCGCATGCCAACCCCCGTGCTCGTATCCTTTGCACTATTATTAACGTACTCATTTCACGTAGCTTTTATCATTGTTCCATAAACGTAAAAGGAAACCATAGGATAAACATGTTATTTACTACACATATTATTTGTAAAAAGAGTTCTTCGAATATTTCATTTAACTTGTACTTTATTATTGCAAACAGAGTTAATTTAATAATAAAAACGTTCTTTAAAATGTAACTTTGCATTGTGTAGTAATTTTATACGATTAAATATATATATATTTGTACGATGACACAATAGGTGTTTTGTTATTTTTATTGCTTACGACTCGTTCAACATATCCTCCGCTACTAAAAAGTAATTAATTAACTAGTTTTACACAAATTAAATGTAGTTACTCATCTGTTTCACAAATTACAGATCTCGAGATTTCTTCAACAATATCTATATTGAAGGTATTTAATCCATTGCCTTTTTGTAAGTATACCAAGTATAAAATATAAATAAACTAGCTGACCCGGCAATGCTTCGCTATTGCATAATTATTTTGGTGAAATAAATGCGACAAATTATCGTGATTTAGTAACTTTGACCCCCCCCCCCTCCAAAAGTGTGTGAGTGGCATTTCGCTTTTATATATATAGACTAGCTGACCCGTACGGCGTTGCCCGTGGTGGTTGGTATTTTCAGTCTTTTCAACGTAATTGTATTCTCTTTAAGTGTTCAGTCAGTGAGTGGTATTTGGCTTTTATAAATATAGATCTTAAATAATAAAAGCACTATTGCCATAATAATAAAAGATTTTAAATTATGATTTTAGTAACTTTGATCCCTCCAAACCCCTCCTAAAATTTCGAAATTTTTCATACCCTTTCTTATTGAGCACCTATGGCCCTAGAGGAAGCAGCATACCAAATTTCATTCCAATCCGTTCGGTAGTTTTGAAGAAATCGTGATTTAATAACTTTGATCCCACCAAACCCCCCTAAAATTTCGTATTTTTTAAAAAAACTTTCTCAGCGAGCGCCTATGGCCCAGAGGAAGCTACATACCAAATTTCATTCCAATCTGTTCGGTTATTTTGGAAAAATCGTGATTTAGTCATTTTTACCACCCCAAACCCCCCTAAAATTTCCAATTTTTGAAAACCCTGTTTTAGTGAACACTTATGGCCCTAGAGGAAGCTACATACCGAATTTCATTCCAATCCGTTCAGTAGTTTTGAAGAAATCGTTTTTTAATAACTTTGATCCCCCTAAACCCCCCCTAAAATGTCGAATTTTTTCAAAACCTTTCTTAGTGAGCACCTATGGCCCTGGAGGAAGCTACATACCAAATTTAATTTCAATCCGTTCTGTAGTTTTTGAGAAATCGTGATGAGTGAGTCAGTGGGTTTTGGCTTTTATGTATATAGATTAAATTTTATATTTCAGAAATAGGAACCTTTTGAGATTAACATTTTAGCATAATTACTTGTCCTTATTATGCAGTTTGCGGTGAACAAGTACTCATAACAAACTTGTTGTAATTTTACAATATATAAGAAACAATTATTCAAATATATATAACATAACAAAGTAAGAGGAAGCTTATACCATATTGAAAGTTACAGAGGTATGCTGTAGGTTATTATCTGAAGAGACTAAACGAAGAGAGAAATATTTCTATTGTCTCTGCGAATCCCAGAACCTTGCGAAGTGATCACACTCACAGGATTAATTACAATACGTAACAATACGGCCCGGCCTTGGAGTTATTAATGTTTGGTCTCAATTAAATAACGCAATTTTCGTTTCTATTGTCTGAACTTATAAGCCCTTTACAATTCAGTGTAAAATATAGAGATTACAAAACTGCATTGTTTAACAAAACTGTTGAGGAAAGGAAAACCGTTTTACAAAGCAACACAATTTTCAACATTTGTATTTAAAACACTATAGCGCCATGTTCGATATGTGCATTACAATAATAATGTGACAAACTATTGGTACTAAGAATGTATTACCCATATCTCATAATAATAGTTTTAACACTACTTTTCTTTAAATTAGTATTTTAGGGGAGTAAATTAGTATTTTAAATGAGTACTTTTTCCTAAATGAGTTTTGAGGATTATATATAACTCTAAAAGTATGTAGTACTGTATATTAGAACTGATAAATATAATCGACGAAGATAACTGGAATAAGAAAAGTGATTTGCTAAAAACTGCGTTGTCATATTCAACTACTACTCCACAGAACGTAGCCGGCTACTTCCCCTCGTCCTTACCTACCGTTGACTTGGGCAATTTATGTCAGTTATAGTTAGGGGTCACATTAGGGATATTGTACGGTTAGGTTTGGGTATATTTTCTACGGAAATAAATCAGTTTAGTTCTTGTATTTTCAAAGTTATACGCCAGTTAACCGATTTTGTCTTAACACTTTATAGCTTATCAGAGAATTTCCCTATCATATTAGTTTAATGTGTCCTATTGTTGTATCCACGACCGTGTTCAGTTCAAGAAGTCTTTGGGTTGTTGGTTCTGCGACAGTTTTGGGTAGTTTCGGGCGCTCGGGCGGGATTTGAGGCATGTTCTTGAAAGTGTGTGTGTTTGAGAGTGTAAGTGTGTTTATGCATATGTTTATTGTATTATAGTGTAGCAAAATTAACTTTTAGATCCATTTTACTTAGTAGACAAATGTATATATTTTTAATTTTTTTACATTATGTTTTAGAAGTAATAATTATTATTTGTAGTTTTGTTTCTTTATTAATTTTTATTTGTAATATGCATTTTTATGTATTTATGTATTTTTTGTTTCGAGGTAAAGTGGAAGAGAGGACCCAATGGTCCAACTTCGCCTCACGAAGTAACGATTATTGTTATTGTTTGAAATAGTTGTTATAGTGTGAAGCTGTAACGTGTTTGAATTTTTGGTATTGGGAGGAAATAGTGAAAGGTTCATCGAAATCTGTTTGATTATTTTTCCATCTTTTGAATCAGATTAATTGTTTTAAAATGTAAGATAGGTACTGAATTATATTTAGTGAGTTTGTTATTGTTATTTATCTCAGATTGAATTGTATCACTTTTTCGAAACACATTGAGACAAACATATTATATTTGACATTTTATTTACTTAAGAGAAAACCTAAAATAAAGTTTTGAGAGTTTTAGTAGGAAAAAAGACGGTGATAAATATGTTTAATATTAGTTATTTTTATGTTCAGTTTACAAACTGAAAAGCGTTGCAATTAGAATAGACAACTTTTAATGTAGGCCTACTTAGTGCTTCTGTGACTTATTTATTGTTTCCTTATTACGCGTTTCAGAACATATGTTCTATCATCAGAATCCTCACTCAGTAGAGATCGTCAAACATCAAATCACTACAAACATTAAAAACATACACATTACAGAGGCACTTCTTATCTATTCAAATTGTCGCCTTGGATATTTGTACTCGAAAATGAGTTTCAAAATGTATAATTAGATTCAACTTTTCAGAATACATAAAAGAGGTAATGCGTGAACTTAATTAATACATCATGCAACAAAAATCTATACTTTATTTTCAAAAATTAAAAACCAGTGATGCCATAAATATTTGTGTAACTGTTATAGGCTAAATTTGCTTTGGTAACGCTGTAGAATATGAGTGAAGATATAAGCGAGAAAACCTACGTACAATTTGAACTGCAAAGTAATATTACATGGAAACTGAACACTTACTGCCCATGCATTACATGTTAATCTAAAAGGTTATACCTCAAGTTTGAAATACTTAAGTTAAAAAAACACACATACATACACTAAAGTTAGGCTAGTAAATAATTGAAAACATCACATTAGTCCATATAAATAATTATAAAGTTCAATTATTGAAGATATTCTGTGTTTGTATCATAATCAGCTAATTATACCTCTAAACTGGCATGTAGGCTATATTTCAGTGGCATTTCCACTAACATTTGCCTTTATTTTTAAATAACTTGTATATCTAATATTTGGTTAAGTTTTTGTTTTAGAGTTGGTCGAAGTCATTCTGGGCCTGTTTAAAATTTATTATAGCTTCTATTGTATTGTAAATGTAATAATTTGATTTATCATACTATATTAAAAACAAATAAAAAACAGTATAAAGTGTGCAGGAAAAAATGAGTTGGCGTGCAAACACCTAGTATATTATGAAATATGTAATTTACTTACCAGCTACACAATTTTATTATCCAGTTAAAACATGCCAATACTTAGCTTTAATTTGTTAGTAGGTAGTATTTAATTTACAAGTATTTAAAGGAAGTAGTTTAATTTCATTAAGATTAACATTTTACAGTCACTATATCTTTGTAATAGCAGTGACATGACAGCAGAACAGCTGTTTACAAGAGACATAAATATATTGTTTGATCACATCATAGAGAGTGTGTAAGGTTACTCGTCAGAGTCGGAATAGATTTCAGTTGATAAGACACCTAGCGACACCTTGCGACAAGTTATACCACTTTGCCTACAGAAGCGGTTAGCATGGAAACCGATCCCGTCATAAAATAATTCACTTTTCAAATACGGAATATAAAATGTCTTAAGAAATTCATGAGATGCCGCCCTCTAACTGCTTTTATAGTTTCAAATTTCATTCTTTTTGTGTGTAAACCGTTGACAGGAGGAGCGGGTTATTATATTAGAATAAGAGAGGGTTGCCACGCTTTCCGATCCCTTCTCGAGTATTGAAACATCGACTTGAACCCATTAACAGCCAACCCCCGGCTTATCGACTTTGCGCAAACACAGCTCTAGTTTCTTTAACGCCGAGGAGATGAATTATACGCCGAAATACCCTTAATGGTGTCAGACTGTAGGCAGTCAAAAAGTGATAATAAGGATCCGGAAAGTAACGCTTCTCATAAATATTGATGCGTATTTTATTTTAATGGTCGGAACTGGAGATGATGAAATTCAAAACCTGGAGGAAATGGAAAGGAAGTGATATTATACGATCCAGAATAATTTTGAATGTTTTTTTTAGGAGTGAATTTGTTTTAGGAAATTATTTAAAGACCTACAAATAATAATCGGGCTTGAAACGTAAGGATTTCCATATTTATTTGTACGTATACAATTTTAACGGCTTTATTTTCAACTAAAAAACAAATAATCTAGGTATGTTGACTTATTTTTATGGTATTTTTGTTTGTTTGTTTTTCGGTTTAAAAATTCATCCTACAATGATTAGCCTATGATCTGTTTTTCTCCCAAGAATATAAAATCAAACTTAAATTTATATATTTACTCCACACGATTCAATTTTATAAAACAGAAATTATTTAAAAACAGTACACATAGTTTTTGTGGACGCCATTAAAAAATGATATTCTACGACTAAAGTTAAAATACAAAATGTTCAGCTTTGAGTTCCCTTTGATTTTATACCTACTGACGAACATTTCAATCTGAAATATTACATACATTATAGGTTTTTTTTATTAAATAAAATTTAAAAAAATCTTAATGATGAAAAACTTGTGGAAAATATTTAAGTGGGTGATTGTTTGATAGGGTAATGTTTAGTAAAATTTGGTTTCTGAGAACAAAACCGCTCAGTGGTAGTAAATACAAGAACGAAATTAGGTAAATTCAGGTCTGTTAGCTTGCAACAAGACCTTTAAGTGATATGACACTTGAACTATGTTTAAGTTCGACATTTCTCCTAAAACCCCTCACCCCAAAGAGCATTGGGATTTCAAATAAAATCCCTATTCTTTAGGTGCGAAATATCTGAACTGTTTCTATACGTACTGCTTTGATGCGATGGTCTGTTCCACTTTGTATAATATACTACCGTACTTCCTTGTTGTAGGCTAGGCAGGAATGAACAAATCTTTTTGAGTTGGCTAAGTGGCAGAGCTATACACTTCTAGCATTGAGTTTGTGTGCGTTTCATTCTTCTGCTATCAAATATAGGGCAGCTTTATAAGGATGGAAACTAGGGACGTACGGGTGTAATTCTGACTGTAAACGTACTGAAATGCGTATGAGTGACGATGTATGTGGGTGGGTGTGTGTTATTAAGCACAGCTTTCTCGCACACTTCCACAATTAACGGATATTTGAATTTTCTATTACTCCTCCGAGAGCAACAAGTTGATGTGATCAGAGTGCAGGCTAACTCGTGTGTTCCAACAAATTTGGCGCGTACATGCTTCCACAATGAAGAAGATTTTTTTGTTATAAATTAATAAAGTTTATTGAAATTACTTTTATTTGAAAGAACATTAAACTTCAAATGTGGTGAGCGTTCTAAATTTTTGAAACTTGCATTATTGAATAAAACAAAGCGCAAACTTTGATTTTGAGTTAAGGACAAGTTTATTTGAAAACAAATTTTTTAAACTAAATAATATCAACTTTCGGACTTTAAAAGCTTTTAAATTACATATTCAGAATAATTTTCTGATCATTATTGCTCCAGTAATTGAGTTACACGTTTAAAATTGTCTGCCGCTTTTTTTTTTTTTTGTAGTGGGTGAAATGCTCTTACGCAGACCTCTTGTCAGGGAAGGTACTGTAGGACTCGATCCTCCTGGATCCACTACCCACTAAAACACCTCCCTCCCCTCCACAAGTGGAAGTAACTCTGAACTGAACACAGGCACAAGAGATACGCCGACTTCTCCAGGGAGGCAAGTTACACACTCTAGTATCGTAAACAGACAGAGACACTACGCATGCATCACTGGGGGGAGCAGTAGCAGCATCTAGGGGATTCCCTAATGCTGCAAGCAGCAATCTGAAACTCACTTAAAAAAAGAAAATGGAATCAAATAGGTTAGTATCGATTTTGATGGAGTCGCAGCGGGAAGAAACCTATGGCGGGTCATCCAGGATAGCGACAGGCCGAGGCCTACCATCTTCCGGGATGTCGAGTTTATGAGGATAGTCTGAGTCGCGTTCATCCTAAAACCGCAGAGTCTGCCGAGCCTTAACTTCTTTACTTAATACCAATTAAACTAATGAATAAGGGAACTGGAATAATTCATTGATTTAGCCAACGCCAATGGCGTTCTAATTCACAAATTGTTACCAAATAACTTCGAAACGCTTGACCACTGAGCTACCGTCGCGTAGCTCCCAAGAAAGATGGAAACATCTCCAACCACTCATATGAAAGGTACTGGTTTAACTTCTCAGAATGTAGAATTAATTTCGTTTTATTATACAAGGTGTTACGAAATTATCATAAAATGTACTTTGCTTCTACATTTCGAATATAATGGTGACATCATTTTTGATGTTTTGAATAAACCATTAAATGATACATTCAAAGGCTTTAAAGAGTTACAGCGCTACGACATAGAGTGTAGTTAAGCTGAACAAATGTAACATACATAGCCTAGTCGTCATGAATGAGTTACTATTGTTTGTTACTTGAATATTGTTATGACCATGTTTTACTTTCTGGACCAGAATTTCCTTAATCGAGGATAGGTTGAAAGTTAATTTAAAATTATCCCACACGCAGAAAATACTACTCTTAAAAAGCTATATAAGCTTATTTGGCTGCTAAAAGTGTTTATCAGGCAGGACGCCAACTCCAAACAACCTCCATAGGGGTATAAGGTAATTTATATGTGCGATGTTTGAAAACTCCTTAGATATATTTTTCCTTATAAAATGTGCCCAGCTAAAAACGAATAGGGCCTACTGACGTTTAAAATACTAGGTGTTCAAAACCCTTAAAGTACGTATGACTTACATATCTCTGTAAGTTTTAATTGATGACTTATTTTATTGTATGTTTAGGCGTGTTGAAGTTATAAGAAATATTAATGCAATCAAAATACGTTAAGGTATTGCATAATAATGTAAAACAATCTGAAATATTCTTTTTGGGTTACATAACTAATTCATAAAACGTAAAAGAAGAAAATATGTCCAAAGTGTGTAACTGTGAGTGTATATTTACGTTAAACAAAAAATAATATAGTGTTGGAGAAAATTTTACCTATTTCTTCAAGAATTTGCTTAAGTATACCATTAGTTAAAAGCATAATGTCCTTGATGAAATTATTCCACTGATTGATTGTTTACATACATATTAGGTTCATATGATTGTACCCATAATAATTGTAATTTTAGTAAAACTGTGCTAATCCCTTTGAGAATATCTGAAAGAATGTATCAAAAATTTCTTAGTAAAACAAAGGAGATAATTTAATGTAATATTTTTAGTCTGTTTTACAAAACAATAAATTTTAGTGTTTTGTCGAAAATGTTAAACATTATCGAATGTCTTATCTAACAAGCCTCATAAATGATGATCACCTCATTGCTATGTAGTAGATAACGAAGTCTCTCTTTAAGAATATGACGGTTTTACTACATGTGTACTTAGATTAATGTATGATAAATCTTCTACCAACACGTACCAACTCACAATCTCATTAAGGATTGTTTTCTGTGTTCAAAGAAATTTACACTAACAAATTTTAATATGAAATATTTTTTTTTTACGAAATTTATTCTTCAATTTATACCAGTTAGTATTTTGTAATTGGGAGAAAAAACAAAGAAACTCGTAGTTTATCTTCATTTATTGGTATTGACAACTATTGTTGGTTATTTACGGTACTTTTAATATTAAAACATTTAATATATCGTGTTATATCATGAAACCACGACTTCAAGTCACGTGAAGGTATAGGCAAATACGTGAGTTTATAACAGGTATAAATTTGATAGTCTTGATGTTTACTCCTATTTTTGTCATAGATGAAGAACCCAAGAGTCAAAGGAAAACCTTTAACTATCAGTTGTTAAAGTCATAAAGTGAGTAGTTCCAGTCTAAACTTTCTGAATTTTTTAGTCAGTTCGGTTCTTATTTGTATTTTTTGATAGATTAATGTACATTTTTGTTACAAGTTGTTTGCTAGTGATATTGAAGGAAAAAGTGGTTATTTTAGAAGTTGTAAATAATAAGTTCACTCGTTTTTCGGTGATCCTTCAGCAAGGTAGTTTTATTCAAAAGTTAAATTTAAGTTAAATCCGAAGTCAAATCCAACAGTCCGCTCTTTTAGAAAATGAAATGATTATTAAAACATCATTAAATATTTATTTTACGTCGGATAGTTATGTTTAGTGTTAACGCTTTATAGTAAATTATCAAAGTAGTACATTCTTTGTTAAAAAAAGTAATACAATAATAAAAGTAATAATCAACTTAGAACTTCGGACTATTTACTTTAACTTTAAATTAATTTTTCAAAATAAATTTAAAATTTTCTTATTTGTTTCGAGTACACAGCTTATATATAAGTCACATTTCTATTAAGTGACCTAAGGTGTAAAACATTAGCTATCACAATTAATGCCCACTTATATCAGAAACGATTAAGTGTTAAAAAAACAACTTATCCCATTTTATTATTTATATAGTGCCTTCTTCTTATAAATGAAGTTTTAAAATTTTAATATTTTCTGTCTTAAAATATATTGTAATTATAAAATGTTACCTTGCATAAAGCTTGGAGTCCATAGTCCGTGCTGTCCTCTGTCACTGAAGTTCCCGTGGTAAGATGTAAAACTTTATACTTTTAAATATTATGAAATATATTATGTATTTTTATATGTCATGTCTTTGTTCTCCTTTACTCCCAACATTGTTTCCAAATATGTGTATAATGTAGCTCTGAAGGGTTTTCTATCGTAGAGAATAAAATGTGCCAAAACAGTAGTTTTGATGAAGTTAATATCACTAGTTAAACTAAAACAGTTACTGTCAGAAATCTGTACGAGAAATGTCATTGATGACTTTAATGGTTTTAAAACGTAAAGACACTTCACGATGAGTGTTTCTATTTTTTTACAATCACTAAAAGGTCTCACTAAAAAAAAACTAGATGTTAACTGGTACGCAATTCTAAACCATTCATGAGTTTCATCCAAATCAGATAAGTTGTATATCGCAATAAACAAACAATTTGTATTTTTCCCTTTACAATGAAGTATAGATCATAACTATTTATTGTTATTAAGTGACAATGAGGTTTTAAGTGAGCGTTATAATTTATAGTAGTGCATTCCTTAATACAACTACTAATGAAATATTACTGTATGACGAACCTTTCTAACCTTTGCCTTTTTAGCCTGGCTCTTATCCTCTAGGCATAAGTCATGGTTAAATTATGTGAAATAACTGGTACAAACTATGTTACCTTGTTCTGCCAGATTTTTGTCAAATTAAACATATTGGATTTTTTATTATTATGAATTTCAAAATGGATTTTGAAGACATTTTTTTATAACGACTTCCATAAAAGTATAGTGGATGGAAGTGAGAACCATTCCTAGAGAACAGCGGTTAGATCGTAATATATTTATGTAAACAATAAAATCAAAATTCAGATTAGATAAAATGTCTTTTGGCTCGGTACAGGCACAGGTAGATTTCGATGTTCACTTTATTTACTCCCATATGCTAAACATGAAACTACTCTATCTGTCCCTAGTGTTATGTGTTAAAGTTTTACAAAATTTCAGAAAATACATTTTGGTATTTACAAAAGTTTTTAACAAGCAGTGTGTCTATTGAGGGAGTAATACATTTCTCGTTCTGTTTCCTTATTTTGTAGCTCTAGTAGAAAATGTTAGCCGTATTAAATAATATAATATCTAAAAGGTTTACAACGACTTTGAAATAATTTGATAATATGAGAGCTAGGAATTTTTACACTTTCGACCCTTTATTATTTTTCCTTCTACGGCTCTACGTGCTAAGGTTATTAGTTATCAAACAAAAGTTAGCACAATTAAAACATTTTTTTAACGGATTTGGTACTGTGCATACTACGGGAGTTATTTTTTTAAATCACATTATTTTGAAGTTTGAAATAACTTATCGAAACATATTTAATGTCTAAAATAATAAACATATTGACGCTTACCTACATTTGTAGTTCTTTTACTCAATATTTTAAAGAAAATCCATCTAAGAAAATCACTTAGTATATGCATGGGGTATATTATACACGCATTGAGCGAGCATTTCTCATCAGCACTTGATTCTAAACTGTGTTTTTTTTTTACGTAAAAAAGACTTACAACCTTTTGTTGGAAATTCGATTTTATTCTATTTTCAAAATAACCTTAACTTGTCTCCAAACGATATGAATTAACCTTTTAATTGTTTTGCCTTTTACCTTAAATATTTTCCCTTTCACTGTACACATTTTGTAATAGAATGTAATTTTATTTTATGATTACTGAATAAAGGTTTATGTAAATGAATTACACACTGTATGGACACAAAAGTGGAATATACAGGGAAATCACCGTACACAATTTATTTCACAAAAAAAAAAAAAAAATGAAATGGAAAAGCAGTATTTTGTAGAAACAAAACTGCAAAGTTCCAAATAAGTTTAAGAAGGTTGAAGCTATATAGTTTTACAAGACTCTAGCGTGCAATATGCGGCTGATAACACAACCCTCCGTTGGGAAGCATTCATTTACGATAGGAGAATCTGTGAATCAGCATCGACAAGATCCGAGGTATACCGTAGCAGTTTGTAGACACGGATAAACTTTTAGTGCACCTAAGTACATAGTTTAGCCTCTACATTTTTGTATTAACTTAACACTGGAGTAACTTAGTAATGTAATAAAGCAAGCATAAAAAGTATTGCAAAATGGAAATTTGAAGTATCAAAAATTATTTCAATACGCATTGAAAAATATTACTCAACAAAAAAAAAAACAGTATGATTATTGTCGGCTTCAATAGCACCAAACACACAGAGGTCCTTAACGTAGCATAGAAAACTAAATTAAGTGATCGTTCTGGCAATAAAACTAGTTATACAATCCGATCAAAATTTAACACACAACAACCAATTATTTCAGCTACAACCAAAAATAATTCACAATCGAAATAACTAGAAACAAATATAGCATTATAAATTTAAAACTATAAACATAGTTTCTACAATAAAACACCAACTGAGAGTAAATAGTAAAGCATAAAAATAACAAAATAACAGAAACAAAGGAAAATATTACATCACAAGTAAAAGTCAACCACATACTTACGTTCGCAATATTTAGTTGTTAAAATTGTAATTCCATAATAAGGTAAAAATTAAAATGTTGTCTGGTGATGCGGCGAAACAGCTGAAACAATTGTTGTTTTTGTGAAATTTTGTGTAAGTCTTATTTTTAACCTCGTTAAAATTTAGTTAAATTTTAAAGTTGATCAACATTTTATTTTTATTTTAAGAAAAAACAGCAAATAATAGATTAAACTTAGCATTTAAGAAAAAATAAACAACATCAACTTTGGTAGCCCGCACTTACCTGTTGTTAACAGAAGGGTAGCGAAGCACGGGTACTTTCAGCTAGTAGCCTATGTTACTCAGGAATAGTGTAGCTTTTTATTAGTAACACTATTTTTTTCAATCGGTTCAGTAGTTCCAGAGATTACCCCTACATACAAACAAACAAAAAAACAAACTTTATCACTTTATAATATTAGTATAGATTAGTATAGATGTAATGTACTGCATTTAAATTAATGTTATTAAAATATTATATTAAATAGGGCATTATTTTTTTTATAATAATGCCTTTACAATATTGCTGATTGTTTAGAAAATTAACAAAATTGAAAGTAAAAAATGATTAATTATTAGTTTGTCTTTGTTTACTTTTTCATAAATTTAAGTTATCCACAATGGGTTGAAGAGGAATAAAAAAAAAAGAAGTTAAAGGTTTGAGATTATTTTTTTAAATATATTTTTATGATTTTTTTTTGTTTAAAAAAGTATTATATTTTATAAGTCTAGTTTTCTGATTCAGTTTGTTTATGTTTATAAAAATAATCACCTACTAGTGATTGTAAATCAACTAGTTTCATAATAACTTTGCTACAATTTGAAAAATTATTTAGAATTTTTAGTTAGGCCTATAAATAATAGCATAAATTTCAATTTCTAAAATAACGTTATTTACCAGTCAGTACGCTGTAAGTTGTATTTTTTGATTATCATGCTGTGTCCAAGTTATATTTTACAACAATTACAATTATTATTGTAACAATGTGTGTCCAATTATTATTGTTATAGCATTTCACATTCAGTAATAATTTTACAAGCTATTTTTTCACGTTCTCCGATATAGGCCTACTGTTTCAAAAACTATATTGACATTAAAAAACAAAAAAATATTATCTGTACGAATGGTAACGAATGGTGTACGTCTATATGATTCTCAGTATCATTTTGTTATGTTGACTATGCCTATTATAACTAGACTTTTTACTTTCCGAATGTAATAGGACCAACAACTATTAATTAATAGGCTTTATTTGGATTTAATATAAATTTCACATATTATGTTTTGATACATTTATTAACGATATAAAATAATAATTATTCAATTTTCAGTACCTACATTATCTCGAGGGTTTTGAAGAAGATTACCTTTATCATGATACATGAACTAGGCTAGTGATATTTTTCATAAGGTTCTAACTACAAAATAATAACTTACCAATCTCCATAATTCTCTATAATTCAATAAACACCAAATCGCTCCGTGATCTACAGAGATAATAATTATAAAAAAACATCATCCTTCACACTATAGTCCTTCGTACACTATTAAAGAATATATTTCCGTATCCCTTGTCCCCTTCTCAACCATAATTACCTAACAAAATTTATTATGAATTGTGACCAGTGTTGTTTAATGTTACGTAATGTTATTGCATTTTGTTTAGTGTTACAGTAAATGCTGAGAGATTGGAGATTGTTTACCTAGGGAAACCGAAGTTGTTCAGCAAAACATAGTTACCCTATAGTGTTTAAACATTTCTGTAATACGTTTTGGTCATTTGAAAGCATTTTGCACGTTGCGTTGTGCCAAATAGAACAAACTTATAAAGTTTTGGACATCATCACTCTTATAAAGTACGTAATAAATATATTTTTTCTTTAGAAATATACAAAATTAAATTGTTCGAAAATAAGATCTCGATTACAATAGAAAATGTATTTTGATGTGTTACCTGAAAAAGTTAAACTTTAAATGAGGCTTGATACGTTTACATTTTAAAGTAGTTTTGAGTAGTTTTTGGGTGCGCCCCTGATTATTTTATTCTGTTATTTGTGATTTACAACTTTTTACTTGTTCTTTGCTAAGATTTTACATGTGTCTTTCATGTTTATTTATTTATTATCATGTAAAATATGTATTAAAGAACTATTTTTTTAGTTTTAATGTATGCAACATTTCATTTAATTCAAAATGGAAATTATATTAAATAAAATGAAATTAATGAGAATTGGTAGCATAACATAACCAACACAATTAATTAAGGAATGTAAAAAAAGTAAACTAAAAAAAACTGTTATTAATTTTTACAGTAAATTTTTTTTTGTAATTAAAACTATATATGCTTACATAACTTTGTGTTTTAAATTCAAAATATACAATAGTATGCATGTTGTTATAACCTTCTAAAAATATTTTTCTTGCACCTCTTGTACAACATATAGAAGTAATTCACACTTATCGTCGCTTTCTAATATTATTGTTTTTCGTTTATGTTATGTAAGTTACTTCTGTATTGTCTATGATATTTTGTACCATTTTTAAATGTGGTATAATTACATAACACGTAACTACGTTATACGTATCTTAACATAGAGACAGGATTGATTGTTTTTAAATTTGACTAAAATTATGTAAGTCTGATAAGAAGCAATTTACATTTTGTGTTTGCTTTTAGGTTAGAAACATATTTACCATTCTTTTTACTAGAGTGAACTACTCAAGAGATAGCATAACCTCTACCTGAAAATCTTAATTCCCCCGTAATAAAAATAGGTTCCTTTGGTTGGTATTATCTAGAAAGATACCTACCTTTGGTTGGTAGGTGGGAAAGATAGACGGTTGTAATATATAGAGAAGTTAAGATTAGTAATATACAGGGTGGACCAGCTAAAGTGTGACAGTAGCTAACTTTTAAAATACGATTCGGAAAAAAATGTTTAAATAGAACATCTGCCCTTAATTTTTGATACCTTTTGGACTGTGTATAAAATTTTTTTTAAATCCGCCATTTTGGATTCAAAATGGCAGCCAACTTTATTTTTTTAAAAGGAAACTTCCCATTTGTATGACATTTTTGGATTTTATGGGCAATTTTAAGACTTTTTTGTTCTTTACATTTTTTTGATAAACCTAACGGTTCTCCTGTAAAATGAAGTCGAAGTTTCATTTTCTTACAGCTAATACTAATAAAGGTTACAATAACCAACTTTTAAACCATGCTTCAGACATGGTTTAAACTTTTTTTAAATCAAATTAGTACAATAAAATATCAAACCATCACCCTTCCATAAAATTTAAGTAAAGCTTTCAAACGCAATTGAGCAATTTAAGACACATACTAAAATTAGTATTGTTAAAGCGGTTTGTATTTAAACGCTTTTGAAATAAAGCAGTCACGCTGATTATCTTTTTACAACAATGCAACAGCTGTTTCCGGATTCTTCATTGTTTCCTTTTAATCTAGTTTATACCACAGTACTGTTAACTTCTGTTGACTTTCAAATTTATTGTGTTTTTGTGTGAGTTGTATTTGTAAAATGAATGCATATGAAGAAGCTTACAGTATGTTCCTCATATTAGGAGAGTGTAGAGGAAACTACAGAGATGCAGCAAATTTGTTTTCGGTGCGTTTTCCAAACCAACCACCAAAGTCTCGAATGGCCTTTTTAAGACTAAAGAACAGGTTTCTTCATAATGGGTCTATTCATACTAATAAAAAAGGGCTAAAACTGTAACGAATGAAGATAACTCCAATATTATGTCAGCATATGTTATTGTACAACCTCAATCTAGCAGTCGGAAGATTTCTGTTGAAAGTGGCATTAATAAAACTTCTGTTTTAAGAATTTCAAAATCAGCTAAATTTCACGATTACCACATTTCACTGCTTTAAAACTTTCACGGCAATGACTTCAACAATCGGGTAGCTTTTTGCAATTGGTCATGTCAAAAACATCTACAAGAGCCCTTGTTTTTCAACAGTGTATTGTTCTTTGACGAATCTACCTTTACCAACATAGGGAAAGTTAACCGCCATAACATGCATTATTGGGCCGAAGTTAATCCTCACTGGATGAGAGGTGTTCCTCATCAACATCCTTGGTCTCTGAATGTATAGTGTGGCATTATTGGTGATTGTGTAATTGGTCCGCACTTTTTTGAAGGACATTTGAACGGCCCGATGTACTCTGACTTTTTGTTCAACATCCTACCTCAACTTCTGGAGAACTTACCACTACATGTCAGGAACACCATGTGGATGCAACATGACGGAGCCCCGGCGCACTTCGCTGTCTGCAGTAGGCTTATGATGGACCAACTCTATCCAGAAAAATGGATAGGACAAGGAGGACCTGTAAGCTGGCCAGCTCGCTCGCCAGATCTTACTGTGATGGATTTCTTCCTCTGGGGATTTCTTAAGGAACGAGTCATGGAAACCGCGCCCACAATAAGAGACAACATGAAAGAAAGAATCAGACAGACCTGTTTGCTAGTAACACCACTGATGCTGCAAAGAGTTCGACAACATTCCCATGAAAAAATGATAAGTTGCATCGCAATGGCAGGTCATCATTTCGAGCACTTCTTGTAAATTATGTTTTACATTTTTAGAGTAATTTTATGTCATTTTGCTTTAATGTACACCATGATAAAACAACTTTGATAAAGTATTGTAACATAAAAAGAGGATGTTTAATTTGTTTGCCTGTAGACCTAACTATTTTGAAATTTTTTATGCATGGTCCAAAAGGTGTCAACAATTAAGGGCAAGTGCCCCAAAAAAAGTTTATTAGTGATTAGCTGTAAGAAAATGAAACTTCGACTTCATTTTACAGGAAAACCGTTAGGTTTATCAAAAAAATGTAAAGAACAAAAAAGTCTTAAAATTGCCCATACAATCTAAAACCGACATACAAATGGAGGGTTTCCATTTAAAAAAATGTTGGCCACCACTTTGGATTCAAAATGGCGGATTTTTGAAAAAAAATTATACACAGTCCAAAATGTATAACAAATTAAGGGCAGATGTTCTATTTAAACATTTTTGTCCGAATCGTATTTTAAAAGTTAGCTATTGTCACACTTTAGCTGGTCCACCCAGTAGAAGGTACGGAGGGTGCTTCTACCTGGTAGCGGATAAAGTAACTATAATTTTACTTTCTGAGGCTGTCCAGAAGGTGCTGCCCTAGTATTTCACAAATACTGTATAATTTCTTTAACTTGCTATGCAAAGACAGTTTACAAAACATAATTACAACATTAAAATATTTTTTGTAGTTTTTTACTCACTATTTCGCGTCTTTATTTGTATATTTTACTAAAAAAAACAACCCTACTAGGTTTTGCCATTGTCTGGCAGAACTTTGATCTATTAATTACGTATATATTTCACTTCACAACACTAGTTATCTCTTCACAACAAAATATTTCACTCTTTTTTTGCCAGAATGTCACATTTTTCACTGATCTACAACGTATCTCTTCTGAAACAGAAAAAATAACAGATTTTTTAAATACAGGGGAAACATGTTACATTTTAATATAGACCCTACTAGGGAGACGTTTATGTGCTTCATATGAAACTGCCCCCTTGCTACCTCTTTAACAATTTTAAAGAAGAAAATTGGCTTTATTTATACACTTTTGTGTTTGCCCATGACAACAAGGTGGCCCATAACGCCACTGATCTGTGGTTTCCAGCGTCATGTTGCGGTTGAGGTTACAGTCTGGTCATGAAAGACACCGTCTGCTACAAACCAGTAACCTCGGATAGTAGAGGCAAGTTTACATTTATAAAAACGCAGTTAATCAATGTGCTGGTTCGAGTTCTATTGAAGCTAATATGTTAAACTCGGTTTAAACATTATGAATATTCTAAACCAAAAACAAAGTCTGTTAAATTACATTAATAACACGTACAGACACTTTTTAGAATATTATGCAAAAGTAGGGAAAGTTATATAATTATTGTAAACTGACTAATGCATTTTGAACAACAAAAGTTTAAAGTGTATCTGATAATACTGTACGTTATTATATATAGTGTAATTTGCTATAAATACTTGAACAAGGTTACGGTTATTTGGTGTAGGCCTATTAACAGTTTTAATCGTTTAAATATGATTTTTGTAGTTGAATCGGTTCATTGAATCTAATATCATTTACATCAAATTTAATAGATTTTGGCAACGCATTTATTGAAAAGTTTGCATTTGTATTATTTTATTGGATATTATGGGTGTACTGGGATTTTATTACAGATTTATTTTAAAGCTGATAGTACTGGTTTTGTTATTTTATATTAATGAACAATATTATATCTCTAGGTATAATTAAACTATTTCACGAGTATTTATTTTACGTTGGAAAGGTCAGCATTATCATTAATAAAACAAACGGTACCAGGAACTGGCACGTACTTTCTTTACAAACATATTTAAATTATTAAACAGATTCACTGTGACTCATAATTGTAGGTGGGGTAGGAGATGTGATTTATTAAAGTAGGAGATTAACTAATAAATATTATTATTATTTAGAGAAAAAACTATTCGATCGATTTCGAACAAATTTGCTCCAAACACGTCAATTAGGCCTGTATAGATGCACAAAAAAAGGTTTTGAAAATATTTGAAACACAACCCCTTTTATGGCAAAAAAACCCCCAAAATTCAGTTATTATTATTATTAACTAAACGAGAATTTTGAGAAAGATGCTGTTTTTTGCTTATGGTATGGTACATTAAAGGCTAAAAATAAGCAAAATTTTATGAAAATCGTTAAAGCCGATTTTTATAATGAAATAATTACTGATTTTTTGGGAGGGTTTTTTTGCCAAAAAGGGGGTTGTTTTAAAAAAATTAAACCATTTTTCGTGCATCTATACAGGCCTACTTGACATGTCTGGTGCAAATTTGTTTGAAATCGATCGAATAGTTCTCGCTCTAGCTTTGTATACATACAGACAGACATTTTGTAAAAACCACTTTTTTGGACTCAGGGGTCCCAAAACGGATATTTCCACAAAAATCTCATCATAGATTTTTTTGCGATCACTATACTTTTTCTATACTATAGTATAGTGAGAAAGTAAACAGGCTTTTCATGAAATTTGACCTTTATATTAAAGTTTAGTTAGTAAATACCTATTTATCACTATTAGAAGAATGAGTTAAACATTTTATTTCAGAAAATTATATTTATTCATTCATTATTAGAAGCGGAAAACTGCGTGAATTGTACATGAGTTTTGTAATAATTGCTGACATGTAATTTAAAAATAATGAATTTCTCCTGAAATATTTTAGATATAGACACGAAATAGTTTATTAATTAATATTGTATAAACTCACACAAACTATTTGTCTTTTGAGAACGGCTGTTAATGTAATCTACGTTCATTTTTGTTTTGTGCATATCAGATAAAGTATTTGTCAACATCATATGTAGTTAAAAAAAACTACACAAATAAACAAACAAATGGGAAAACATAAAATGTTTAATAGAGAAACACAACAATGACAGTTGGATGACAAAAAATCTCTTTATAGAAGGCTGTGGCAATCAAACCGAGCTTTGTGGAGAGTGATTAGTACTAATAATTAACAGAGACATCAAAGCGTTGAAATATTTCACATCGGCGATGTGGGACGATTACTCAAACAATCAGAGCTCGTGATTGGCTAAAATATAATCACCTGAGGCGCCTCACTGCGATTGACAGAGCCTGTTGCATTTTCGCGGAATGATAAGTTTTAATTCAACAACGAACGGAAGAGTTTGTTTTTGCAGATGGGAGTTTGGTGTGCGTTTTCAAGCTTAAAAACTAAAGCACCAAGTGCATACTTTTGACTGTTTGTAAAGTAGAAAATGTAATTACATTATACGATGTAAGTATAAACAAAAATGTAGTAACTTTTGTCACGGGACGACATAACTACGTTTAATAAGGGAAAAGTTGTGCTAGAATCATAATCATTATAGTTATAGTCATTGGTCCTTTCTGTCAAGAGAACAGAAATCTTATCGAAACGTCTAATTAAACCAGAAAAAGACAAAAATACTACACTTGGGAACGTGCTTCAAAAACAATTTCGATTGCTTCAAAAACAGCCTAAACTTCAACAATTGCAAATTTGTCGAACACTCATTCTGACCGACTGTATGCACTAGCTTCCCTCAAGTTATGTTCATTAATTAATGGAAAACATAACTTTTGCTGCAACGAATTGTATAATAATGTGACAAGAGTAACAAGTATCATAATACAACATATAATATGACAACATATATATTATGACGTGATAACAGTAAGTAGACGTGATAACAACCCCTTTCTATCCTAGTGCAAACGACCACCGTCCAAAGTACGAATTGTGACATTTAGCTATATGGTCCCCGCATGAAGTTTAAACTAAATCATAATTTTAGATCGAAGCTTGCTTGTTAATGAAACAGTTCCATATACCTATCTGCACTGTTTTTGTTCATGAACATCTAGCTGTACTACGTTGATTACAGAAATAGCAAACTAACAATTTGCCCAAAAAGGTTTGCTTATAAACAAGACGTAAGCTAAACCTGACTTTGAGTTGGATTACTTGAAACAGGAAAACATAGAGACGAGTTTGTATATCGTATAATCATACAAAGTAACTGTTGGATAAAACCGCCATTAGTAAAAGAAGTGCTTGCAAGTAATATTTTAATTACATTCCACCGACTTACTAATGCAACATCCATCTGAAGGTTGATTCCACTCATTCAGTTCATTGTACATACTCTCGAGCGGTATTGTACACTTAATTAAGTGTTTATGTAATATAATAAAGGGAAATCTGCAATAAACTAGAAAATGGCTGAATAGAAACGGTCGTCGTTACTTGTTAAAATCAGATAAGACTTGAAGACGGTAAATCATTACAATATTCGGATGGCGACAAACCAAGAGGTTATGTTAATTCATTCCTTGCTAAGTTGAGTAGATATAGTAAGACTGTTTTACTAGAATCCAAGATTTCCCTGAGATAATTCAATTTAATCCGGGTATGTTATATTTAGATCCATAAATTCCAGTTAAGGAAGAATATTGAAACATAAATAATGTTTACAAAACAATAAGGTAAACAAATCCAAACGTTTACTTGACTTTTTATTACAGTATTAGTCTACGCTTTAATTAAATCTAGTATGTGTTTGCTTTAATGACAATCTGGTATATTTCAAAACATTAATAATGTTTTGGTGTTTAGCCTTCCGAATAGAATATATTAATGTTAACGTAGGTTTCGACCTTTTATAAACGTCAGTTCCTAATCTTGGTTTTTTTGGGATTTTTCATGACCGGTTTCGATCTATTAAAGAAAAATATGAATAGGTACGTAACCTAAGTTTTCATAAAAATTTTGAAAAAAAATGTTTTGTTTTAATAAATGGTGGTACTAGTTGGATAGCTTTGCTTTGAGCATATTATATAGTACATCAAATAGTAAATTATTGATAAATATTGATGTACATAAGATGAATTAGTTTGGCTGTCTGTTATTATCAATGTATAGATATTCTACTACAGTATGACACGGGAATCCAACACAATGTAGTACAACAATTCAGTTTGGATCTACAAAAGTATATGTAAAATAGACAATCCGATTTCACTCTAATCCTATACTCTAATATATCCTATACTCTAATACGAGCAATGTCTGTTTGTTTGTTGGTTTGTTTGTGTGTTTGTGTGTTTGTACGAGCAATCTCGAGATCCAGCGGAAGGATTTTGCTGAAAGTTTGGGATTAGAGGCTTTTGGGACTAAAAAATCGATTGGTTAAAACCACTACCTCAGGAAAACTCGTATTTTTCTGAAAAACTCATTTGAAAATTGAAAATTTTTAACATTGGGGTTATGTAATTTAAAATCAATAGGATACATATGACAAACATCAGCTGTTTCCTATAATATTTCCATCAGCTGTCTCCTATAAATGTTTCCATTTAATTTGCTCGTTTAAATTTATTTTGTAAGTATTAAACATAAATAATTTGTCTTAAAGGTTAGAATTGTTTTAAGCTTGAAATCAGCTGACCCGTGCTAATATTTCGCGAGTTATGAGTAGGCCTACAAAACAGTACTTACCTGATTTTAATATTTTGATTTAGTACAGTTAATTAAGTTTATTTATTTATACATTGTATAATATAACAGCTGATTTCACCACTCATCTGTAATACTACAAAACCCAGCGTAGTAGTAAATAGTACATTTTTTTACAAATAGGCCTACAGTTTTATTTATAATCCTTATAGTTGTACACATTTACCGAGTTAAAAATTACCAGCAGCAATAGTTACGTAGGCATAAATAAAGTCTGTTGTTTTTAAATTGTATTTTTTTTACATGATGTATTTCAGATGTGTATCCAATTATTCTGTCTGTGATTTTTCACTGGGGGCCTACTCGTGATTTAACAATTTAACAACAACAGACTTTATCTAAACCTACCTATACTGATGGAGATTTTTAACTCGGTAAATGTGTACAATATAATTTATTTGTAGGATTATAAAATTTAAGGCTTTGTTAAAATTTCGTATTCATTATAATATACGGTATCTAAATATATTTTTATTTTGTAGTTAAAATAAATACAATTTAACAACAACAGACTTTATCTAAAAATACCTATACTGATGGAGATTTTTAACAACCCGAGAAATCAATAGGATACATAGGACAAAGATCATCTGTTTCCTATAATATTTCCATCAGCTGTTTCCTATCATATTTTTCCATTATTAGCTGATTTTGTGTTAATTTATAACCTTTAATATAGGTTTTTGTGGAGAACTACTTCTGTTTATGTATTTTTATTTTATTTTATTTTATTAGAGTATAGGATATTTATTTTGTTTTGAATATATTACTTTCTGTGTCAGTTATGTGTGGAGCTTTATTTTTATTCAAACAAATTTATTACATTATTTAATTCACTATGCCTGGAGGAAGACCACCTAAACGTAAACGGTCAAACCAATTTACATGTCACCACGATGAACGTTCTACACAAACTCAGCTCATTCCGGAATCAGAACCTTCAAATACTGAACCACCAGTTGCTGAACTGTCTGTTTCTGTAACACCAGCAGTATCGCGGCCAACTCGAATAGCAAAATTACAATGCATAGAACGTATTTCGAAAGTAAGTGAAGAAGAAAGGAATTGTCATATTGAAGAACAACGTGTCCGAGCTTCATGCAGACGGATCAACGAAACTGAAGAACAAAGGGATCATCGTCTTGAAGAAAATCGTCTCCGTTCATCATGCAGACGGATCAACGAAACTGAAGAAGAAAGGGATCATCGTCTTGAAGAAGAACGTCTCCGATCTTCATGCAGACGGATAAACGAAACAGAAGAAGAAAGGGATCGTCGTCTGGGTGGAGAACTTCTACGAGCTTCATGCAGACGGATGAACGAAAGTGAAGAAGAGAGGAATCGTCGACTCGAACAAGAACGCTTCCGAGTTCTTAATCGCCGTAATAATGAAATAGAAGAACAACAAAACAGGCACCGAGAAGAAGATCGCCGTCGTCATGCACGAATTCGACGAGTTTCTGCAGCCAACCATCTCCCAACCTACAAGACTGCAACAACAGCAGATGTCGTATACTCAAGTCTTGGGCCATTCAACGTTAAGTGTATTCATGATGGCGCCTTACATTTCCCAGAAGAACGTGTAACAAACCAAACCAACATCAACTCATTCGGTGACTGCTGTTTGCATGGTCGAATATTACAAACACCAACAACCTTCCAAAACGAACTGGCACTGCTGTTTGTTCGGCAACATCCCCTTTCTTCAGAATTTCACTCTAGAATCAGTAATATTGATGCGTGTTTCGCTCTGTCATCATTTAATGTAGCTGATGACAGAACATTTAACAATCGCGGAATCTATAACTTTACGGCTTGCGGACTTATATACCACAAGATGAATGTTGCGGCCCAAGCTGCACTAGATGCGGCCGGAAATACCGAACAGCCCCGCTATGGACAAATGTATTTTCTAGATGCAAACGAAGCGGTAGCAGAACGAACAAACCATCCGATCAGTGGTGGAATAAACCAGGATCTTCTTAAACTTTTGGAAAAAATTATGCGTGACCAGAACCCGTTTGTACGAGGATTTATGATGATGCGGGAAGTAGTCGACGAAGCTAACCAACTGTCAATTGCTTCCGGAATTGTACCTCCAAAAGTGCACATGTTGATTACAGCCCGTGAAGGTGACGACCCAAGACGTTTCAACTCATCAACGTTTAACAAGGTAGCAGCTGTCATCACACTAAATGCTGACCAAAGCTTTCCAGAAAACGAAATGGTAGTGAGGGAAAGAGGAAAGGATAGTATCACGCTTAAGAACACTGACAGCCGCATAGAGCCGTTTAGCTACCCACTTTTTTATCCACAAGGGAATTTTGGATGGTCTGTTGGACAACTGCTGCAGAGGCCGTATCCAAGCCGACTGAGTATGACTCGATTAGAATTTGCTCAACACCGTCTAGCTTTTCGTCCAAATTATGCAAAGCCTCTTCCAGTGGATTGTGCAGGAACTGACCTAGACTTACGGCTCGTGACCTTTAACGCCCTTCATTTTGGCGGCCGTCTTTTTCAGCAGTATGTCGTCGACACCTACATAGGCGTGGAGCGTGACAGAATCCTATTTATAAAAAACAACCAGAAGAAGCTCATGGCTGAATCTTATGCCGGGGTGTCTCGCATGCTCAATGACTTGGCTGCTAAACAGGATGCAACTATTGGCACAAAGGTAATTCTTCCGTCTTCATTTCCTGGATCTACGCGTTTTTACACAGAGCACTTCGAAGATGCAATGGCTATTGTGCGAAGGCACGGATCACCTGACTACTTCATAACAGTGACATGTAATCCAGAATGGCCAGAACTCCGACAAGCAGCGCAAATTAAATTAAGCAATGGAAACATTGTTCAGCAGTTGGCACAAGACCGTCCAGACCTCGTTGCACGAATTGCCAAGCTAAAATTTGGACATATTGTTGACGACATTATGAAGAAGCAAATACTTGGAAGGGCAACTGCGTATGTCTATTCGATCGAGTTTCAGAAGCGTGGTTTGCCGCACATGCATTTACTAATAATTATGGCAAGGGACGATAAAATACAAAGTGCCGAGGAGATCGACGACATCATATGTGCAGAAATTCCCGAAAACGATGAAGAACTCCGACAATTAGTTCTAAAATGGATGTTCCATAATCCTTGCGGTGAACACAACAACAAGGCACCATGCATGGTCGTAAAAAATGGACGATATAAATGTCGCTTTAGCTATCCGATGGAACACCAGGAGTTTACGTCTCTCGTGGACGATAAAAAACCCAAGTACTGACGCCGATACATCCCAACATTGGACCCACACAATGAGGAATTTTCGCACGATCAAGCTGTATACCGCAAAGACAGTCAAGGGCGCAGAGTGACTAGAGATAACCGCCATGTCGCTCCCTACAATGGATATATGTTAAAGAAGTACAACTGCCATATAAATGTTGAATATGTCGGTAGCATCCGAGCGGTGAAATATCTCTATAAGTACATTTACAAGGGACACGATTGTGCTAGAATAAAGATTACCGAGAACGGTAAACAGATCATGTATAATGAAGCAGAAACCTATGTCGAAACGAGATATATCTCCCCCCCAGAAGCATGCTGGAGACTATTTGGGTTTGAAATACAAAAGAAGAGCCACTCCGTCCAGCGCTTAGCCATCCACTTGAAAGGTCATTACCGACCTATCAACATGGCTCAACCCGAAGAAGATTTAACTGATATTGGTCAAAAGTGCTCGACACTTGAAGCGTACTTTCATCCCAACGCGTCGATGAAAGAGAAAGAACGCCAAGGAGATCCAGTAAACT
>JAGFPH010000413.1:360417-422020 GCA_018207615.1 Philaenus spumarius | reverse complement strand
AAAAAGTTATGAGTTATGTTTTCCTTTCAAGCGGTTGTACGGTAGTTCTGTGTTTTGGAGGCGTCACCTCTTTAACTGTGTTCTACGAACAAAAATAATAGATATTTTGATAGATGTCTAATTGGTATTAGAAAAGTGTTTCGCGTTTGAACCGTGAAGTAGAGCAACTTTCACCTCTTCTTACCCTTGGATTGCTAACATATCTCAGTTGTAGAAAACAGTTGAATTGGGTATAGAATTGATTATAATTTTACGGATTTTAGTGTATACGTTTTTAACATGGCACTCTTGGAAAATGATTTTTTCTATGTCCATAAACCAAAGTAAAATTTATTCCAGATATTGTTATTAACTAGTTCAATATTTTACGTGATGAGAAATTTAAATTAAAGTGCTCAAAGAGAATAACTAATCGCTGTATATATAGTTTGCATGTTTTATATTATTATTGCTATTGTTTGTAGTTATGAAACATCCTCTTTCGGGACCTTTGGCCTACGATTCAAATTCACACTTTTAGTTGACCTTTGTCGTGAAAACTGTTTCTTTTAGGAAAATGAATACAAGGATAGATAATATTGGTCATAGTCAGATTGAATGGTTAGGGATAGTTTTTTGCGGAAAACAAAGTGATTAAATTGATATTCTTTCGAACCCATTTTATGTGTATGTAAAAGAAAAGTAGTGCAACGAGGAGTCTAAAAATATTGTCTGGATTGAGTCTTTAAACATGTAAAAAAATAATATTTATAGAACTAATTGTTCCAACTATTTTGTTTGGAAAATAACATTAAAACCATATGGTGTGAAATTGCTAATAAAAACGAGCAAAGTAACATTTTATTGTTGATTTACAAAACTGGTTAATCTCGGCTTGCTTTTTCAATTTCTAATACATTATATTATACTCTCGAATAAAATCTATGGATTGTTTATCCTGTGATATCGGTATAACTTTCTCACCATTCACTTTTGTATTAAGCCACCATGTTTCACCTCATCTTCAGGACGAAATTTAATAGTAATCGTTTTATCTACTAATGGTTTTACTCTTGTCTGGATATACAAAAGCATTGACTTAATTTTTAAGCGTTGTGTGCATAATAAATAGAAACGTGTGAGTTTAGTGTGTGCAATAGTTCGAATATTGCATTTTCTCGTGTATCGCCGAAGATGGCAAAATTGCAGCTGAAACGCGTTTATTTAAATAAATAGTTATGTTAATTGTGACAGTTTGTGTTCAACTTTTACTAAACCCAATACAATATTATGGTTGATTTATTTAGCAACTCTGATCTTTATTTAACTGTTTGTATAATTCTAAGTATAGAATAGAATTATAAAATTAAAGAATTTCATTTATTATAAAAAACATAATTTTCAACATACCTTAATTTAAGTCAATAGTAGTTCCTGTTTCTGGAGAATGGCTACATGTTTCGCTGCCACAGGCAGCATTATCAGGCCAGCCAATAACACTAACACTAGTTATGTTATGGACTATAGTGTTAGTGTTAACGGCTGGCCTGATGTTGCTGCCCGTGGCAGCGGAACATTAGACATTAGGCTACTAAAGAAACAGGAACTACTATTGACTAAAATAAAGGTATGTTGATTAGTTAAAGGAGTTCTAAAGCTAAACAATGAATATCATAATTTTTACTTTATACATTAATATTTTAATTTGTATATTTTTACGTTTTAAAATAAGCCACTTTCTCCCTACAACATTGCATAAATATTAGGGTCTATCATTTCTAAGTGTAGCGTTTAACAACTGCTTAAATTTAATTGATAAATTGATAACTATTTGTAAATATAGTTCCCCACTAATTCAGTATTTTTGATTCGACCAAACTTTTGTGAATATACAATTTTATGGAGTAGGAATCAGTGATACCTATGCCAGGATACAGATAAGGAAGTGAATTATAGACAGAGTTTAAGCCTAGAGGAAGGAAGCCCAGTGATTAACACCATGTCATGTACCACGTATTGAGTATTAATTTCCTGACTGTACCAACTTGCTATCAATGTTGATTTATTGTTACAGTTCCTGTCTGTGGTTGTTACTGCTCGCATTAACTCGTCGGTTTCCTTTTGGCTTTATCACACAGTTCAAGACAAATATCTCCCGCAGGACACACGATGTTTTTAGTTTTGTTACCAAATTAACTGTTTTGTTTTATTTTACTAATTATTGTAACTAAATAATGAGTTCATAATTAGCCTATTTTTAATACAAGAAAGCAACAATTGTTAAAAAAAAGAAGGTATACAGGGAGGCTACTACGAAATACGGGAATATATATTTCCTTTTAAAGTTGCATGTTGCACCAACATAACAATAATAAAAGCTATAATAAATTAATGGTTAGTTAATTTAATGATTTATACATTTCCGAAATTATAACGGAATCTTGGGGTTATATTAGCCTTTTATTTTCAGTTAAAACATTATTGTCAAAATTTTTCGATTTTTGTATCCAAGTAAGAATAAACATATTTTCAATTTTAGCTTAACGAATTGATTTCCTTTCCTGCATTTTGTATAATTCTGCTTACAAAGTAAACATGTATAATGTGTATTGTTATTTCGAATCTAGTATTATTGTGAAATTATTCATAGGGCAGTGACAATGGTAGGTCAACTCTAAACATAATATAGGTACAAAATCACTTGTTCCATTTAAATTTTTTTGAGAAATCAGAGAAATAGCTTACAGTAATAAAATATACTTTATTTGCAATTGTATATAAGTAGCACAAATTCACACTCGTTTTGTAATAAATGCGTGACAGTTGTTAGAAAAGAGCATAATTTAAATTCTAAAAATATCCATTCCCTCTTTAGACGAACAACAAAGAATATCGCTTGCACATAACCATGACTCTGTGGTTCTAGTGTTGCGGTTGGGGTTTCAAGGGTTGGTCACAAAGAGCCGATTGTTTCAAGCTCGGTTTATTAAAAGGTATTTCTGCCAAATAATCCAACATTGAGACGATATGATAACATTTGAAGCATATTACAATTTAACGATCTCTATAGCACATTTTTATTTTACACATCTTGTTTATTTTATTAAATTGTGTATTACCTAAACAATTACATTCATTTTTTAAATTTATAACAAGTACATTTATTTTCTGATATAATTGTTTAGGACAAGTTATCAAAACAAAAACAAAACTGTACTTTTTATGGTTATTCAACATTTTAAAGTAGAATAATAGCATTCCTCAATATTTATGTATAATGTGTATTTTTAATAGTTTGGTTGAATTACTTTGTATGGTATACTAGCGAACTTAACTCAGACTCATAACTGCATGGCTTTTGTTTGGTTACTTAATTTGATTTATATTTTAAAACATCATACTTATGGCAATTCACGTTACCTGAAATTGTAAGATATATTTTAAGATATATCGTTAGGATGTTATAACTGTTATGTGAGTTTATCCTTTTTAATAGACTCAGTCTACAACTCCCGTGTATTGATTTTTTAAGATCGATGTATGAAGATCCAAACTTTTACGTTGGATAAAAATAACTTACAACTAGGCAAATACATTTGTGTAATTATAAGCTATAAATAAAATAATAATAAAATTGTAATATAAGTTGATTTCGTCAATAATAGTATGAATGATATTTTATTATAAACATAACATAAAATATATTTTTCAATTTTTAAACTGCCTCTATATTTCCTTGACGTTCTGCAGAGTACCAAATAATTCTATGAAAATAATTAATAATTCGCTATTTAATTGATGTGGTGGAAATTTATAGGTGAAGTGAATCCTTTTTTTTTATATAAAGCAAATATAAAGACTTTAAATTAATAACGTTTATTTTGGTTTTATTTGTTTGTTCTGTGTTATATTTAAGGACAATTTTTCTTATGATTTTTATTAAAACGTTTTTGTCCTATTTTTTATTATTGCAGGATCTGACATTTTCTTTTAGTATATACTGAATTATTATGGTATTATCTTACAATTAAAGGGACATCTGTATAATAACATTACTTATTTTCTTCGTTATTTTTAACAAGAAATATTATTCTATTTCTTGATATTTGTCTTTCTTATATTGTTGTTTTTGTCATTTAAATATAATAAATCCACCATATTATAATTGAAGGCAAAATTTGTATTATATTTTATTTTTATTCTAGGATCCTTTTAATAAAAACTGTTTGTTTTATTGATATTTTTGATTTTATTATTGCTATTTAGTCATTAAAATATGGTGATATTAAATTATAATTTAAAACCGAATCAATATATTGATATTATTTCTTCCAATTTTCGTTGCTATTCTATGTTATTAAATAGATTTAAAACAAACTGCTTTTTTATTTATATTTTAATTATTGCTGTTTTTTTTTTCATTTTACTATAACATTCATGATGAAATTACATTAGGGGAATTGGGGGTAATATGAGCATAGTTAACCAAAACCTTAAAAATCATAGTGAAACATATGTTTTTTATTTTTGAAAAAATAACATGAATTTGTTAGTTAATTATTTATATTGCTTTAAAATTTGAAAATAATAATTATATAATTGAATTTTGTATAAATAAAAACTTTTATTATTACTTTCTGCCCATATTACCCCTGGGGACGTGTGGGTAATATGAGCAGTCAGGTGGGGGAAAATGGGCAGTGGGTTTTAGCAGCAAATTAAATAAGAAAACGTTCAAAATAAGGCTTATAATTCTTTTAAAATGTTTATAATAGGAACTTTAATACAAAATTAATAATTTATTTGTGTAGATTGTATTCACAAAAGTATTAATCTTAAAATATTTAAGTTATTGAATTTATTAAAAAAAAATCAAGTTTCAATAGTAAAATTATAAAAAAAATACATTAATATAAAACATTGAATTAAGCTTACTACAAACTGTCAATCTTCACTGCAAGTATCACATATGAATGTGAGTCCTTCAATATTTGAACAGTCTCATGATAGACTACAATTAAAAGCGGAAACTTAGTGTTATTTTGTATTCTTAGTGTTTCTTATTCTTTTAATTAAATTTTGTTCTTATTGTTTTCATCTGGTGTTTATTGTTTGTTACTGGTTTTCATAGTTTTAGTATAATGTATGTCGTTTTTATACTGTATGGTTTTGTAAAGTAGTTTGTATAGCCTATATAGATTTGTTTGATTAGTAATTACAATTGTATCACGAATTGAGGAAATAAATGTATATTAAAACACTTTATGTGATTGAACGTGGAGAACTTTATGTTCTCCGATGTTTTTTATGTTTATTAATGTAGGCCAAAGACTGTAATATTACACTGAAAATACCAACGTAGGCCTAACAGGTTTGATCCAATGTTGCCAATGCTGTCAAAAAATACTATTTACAAGAATAATCTTTATTGTTACACTATAAGTAGTTTGTTATCAACTGTAAACTCACACACTTAAAGTAATGGTCAATTAAGAACACTGTTAAGATGAAAAAATGCACTAATAATACTAAATATTTAAAGTACTTAACTCCCTTGTTTAAAGCGTAAAGTCGCAACACATTAGTCTCTATGAGTAATGACTGCCTAAAAGCTGTCAGAATCAGGTGAGATCAAAACTGTAACTTTATCTTGTAAAGCCGAGAAAATGTAAATATAATTTAGAAATGAAGATATAAATCATGATATAAGCGACAGGCACTTTTATGTCTCCTCTATCAGGAACAATAATTTATGACTGCAGAAAGTCCCTTGTGTTTTGGTTAGGACTAACAGTCTCGCGCTGTTTATGTGGTTCGAGTTTAAATTTAACTCGCTTACTTTATTTCATTCTGTGTTTTGGTGAACAAAATTGATGATGGTCGTTTTAGCAAACGTTTTATACAAATTAGCTATAAGAATACACCAATGTAAACAGTCACGAATATAAAATAAATATAAACTAGAGTAACACAGTATATTGTTTTTTCGGTTTTGATTTGAAAACACGTTATATTGACTTTAACTTAATGTAAAAGTCAATAATAGCAATATGTTTATAATAATTTCATTGTTAATGTCGACTAGGAACTAAAGGATTCTTGTATGGTGGTCTCCGGATCTATTAAGGAAATATTTTCAAAACATTAAAGAAAACCTGCAACTTTGATCATATTTATAGTTTTTTTAAATTAAAAAAGCAAGTACGAGTTGTAATAAAATGGGTTTTGAACAAGAATGAATCATGTTGTGTTATCGTGACGATTGTAAGCATAGGCCTACTAGGAAATACGAGGTACCATTCGCCCTTTAATTGTTGTTACTCTTGATAACGCTACATATACTAATTGTTGAGGATGACCTTTCTCATATTCAAAAACAATTTTACTGAACGAACCCCCTTGGGACTTATAAACTGTGATCGTACCTGCGGATTCGAGTGGAAAAGGGTTTCGTTTTACGTTAATAGTTTTATTACTTTTGAGCGGCATAGTGGATGCTCTTCCAGCGATTGAAGCAGCATTGCCATCGATGCTATGTTGTGTCATAAAAGCGCAAATTTTCTTTTCTATTTTATCAGACTTTGAAAATTTTGTCATCAGCATCACGCTCAATGTGACACAATTCTCCAATCGAGCCATTAACTAAGCCGTCCGAAGCGTCTATATTTGTTGTTAAAAGTTAAAATGTAATACTTATTCATAACAAGTGTTATCTCATAGGGCAATCATCCAGTGTCAGCCAATAACTTTTTATACAGTTGTTGTCTAACACAGTTTTCCAGTTCAGAGTTATATCATCCAATGTAAATATCAGTAGCTGTGGTAGTAGTCATTTTATTTTATTCTTTATTTAACACTAAATTATTGTAATTCTGTACTGAAGCATAAAAAATACGTATTCCGTCGAGAAATGATCTTTTAGCTTCTTCTATAGTAAACTATCTTGATTTAGCTTAATAAATGACAATTTTATTTATCATTTGATAATTTATCTCCATTTCCAATTTTGGTAAGCGAATTAGAGAACATAATATTTACTGCCTCATAACCTGTGTAAGTTCATAAAATTTTAATTCAAGCAATACCTTAGGTCCAGTAAGGCTACGTTTGATTTGCTTTAATATCGGAGTTCATCTAAGGGGTGGTAATTGACGCAAGTCAACAAGTAAACCTCAAATTTAGTCAAGAAATGTCCAATAATTTAATACGCTGATCTATTTGTTGTAACATTTCTGTATTAATAATACTAATTTCATCAATAATAACTACTCTTGCATACTTAAATAGTGGTGAGCGACATCAATACTTTGGTAATAATTTGGAAAGAAAGATTATCAATGCGGTATGAACAGTGGTTTCATCAATTAATTAACTGCTGAATTAACTGTCGACCCGAATGCAAAGTAGGTGTTGCAGAATAACTATCAGAAAAGCTGTTATATATTTCCATTGTAAGTTGTATAGTGAAAGTTTTCCCATAACCAACATCTCCATTGGAGAATTTTTGTAAAGGACTCTTGTGCGCCTAAAGAGGTTTCCAGTTAAATACACAGGATGATACAAATATTCCGCAACCCCTTCGGTATTTTAAACCTGATACACGTATTAACTCCAAACTTTCAGGAAGTTATATTGGGCAAATTCTGCACCTTTTAAGGGTATGAATTAAGTTTACCCTTATTCGGTTAAGGAAGAGGTGTAACACAAAATTTTTAAATAGTAACTCTTATTGTGTGATACCACATTTTAAAGCCCTCGTTGAGACGAGAAAATTGGTGGAAAGTAAACCCCTCTCCGATACTCCAATACAAAAAAAAAAAAAAAATACAAAATACAAAATACAAAAAATCTGAACTTCTTGTCTTAGCCATTTTGAATCCACTTTGTGCGAAGTAAAATTACGAATTAATAAATTTGAAGAAAAAAAAAAAATTTTATAATTTGAAGTAAAATACTAATTTTAAAATGACTTAAATTTAATTTGTGAATAAAGCAATTCACTATCAAGGTATTTATAATCTTGTTTTGCAAACTTCTGTTGATTAAAAAAGAAAAACGAAATTAACTTATTAATTTTACAAGGTAATGGATGTTTGATCAACAAATTAAACCCTTCTTGGTAATCTCGACATATCCATATTTATTAGATTATTCACACATAATGTAGCAAAAATCACTTAGAATATTTTTGTTCCGTGTATCCTATTATACAATAGATCAGGATATAGGGTGGAAAAATACTGAAATCTACAAAACATTTTTTTATTCAAAGATTTAATAAAACATAAAAGACCAACAATACACATTTCTAATTACAAGATGACTTGCTGGATTTAAAGCTTTTTTCATACAAAACGGCTTTATAAATCATTATTTTTTTAATTACAGTCCAAACACAATAAATAGAAAGAAGGAACGAGACTGGTTTTGTTACGTAACAGAAGTTCACCCACAAATAATTAATCATCAAATTATTTCATGTCAAAATTAGACACTCTGGTGACAAATGCCGGCGCGTGTGCGGCCGCAATAACCAACAAGTGAAATCCATAAATCGCTAAACTCGCTACACAAGCTAATATATTTAAATCTCCAACAAAACACGATCATAAATTGGTTCAATTGAAATGAAATATTAATCTCAAGTCGGCGGTAGAAATGTCAGCAAGGGGTGAGGTTTTCGTTTATGGAATAAATAATAAGTTCCCAGTATGGGGTTGACTTTCAAAAGCCGCGTGAGTGACACTTCTCTTCCCCACTCTGCTTTCAGGCTCTTAGTAAAACTAGAAACCGATTTCTTTGTGACTTACCGCAGTCATTCTAATTTTTTGCAAAGAGACGTCATGCCCTTGCTAAAAGATGGAGTAAACAGAAATTACACTCCTTTCAAATTTTACCTTTCAGTCTCACATCCAGACCCACGCCCTACAAACTTTTAATATATATGTATGATGTTTAAAAACCAGTAGACCTACATTTCATAAAAAAAAACATCCACTGCACTTAACTTCAATGATATTAGAGAACAGATTTTTTTAAATTAAAAATATGAAAATAATAAAAATACAATTCAAACTTGATATTACTACTTACACAATAATTCACATTCTGTTTGTAATAGTTTTCTTTTTAACATTTTTTTGGATTTGTTTCTTTTCTAAATTTGACTTATTGTTTCTTTTTAAATAGTGTAAATTGTGTTTTTGTAAATATTTATTTAAACACAAGAGCACGAATCCAACACAAATATGAGATGTGCAAATGAGGACAGAGGATTTGCACTGGGATTCGTTGTAGAATGAAAACCGTTACATTGTTCATCTTAAAAAAATATTTGGTCTGTAAGAAAAGGTCGGATCAATAGTGTTTCTTGTCATACCTCAATTCTAAGAATTAAACAAATCCACGAATGCACTTACTATTTCAAATTAAATATATTTTAAAAGATTTGATTGTGGAAATAACTTGACCATTTTATTCATATTTAATAAAAAGAGGACGACAAAGTAGTAAACGGTATTAACACAATTACACTTTTAGGAAATCGTTTATTTTAAATTCATGAATCAAATTTAAAACTGAACTAAAGAACGAAAGTCGAGACAGATGTACATATATATTGTTAATATAATAAAGGAAATAATTGTATAATAATTGTTGCAAACAAAGTAACATTAATTTATATAACATAAATTGCCAAATAATTGCTTCGAAATTAGATTACATTACAAAACGGAAATTATACTTTTTCTGTTTTGCTAATATAAGTAAAATTACATATAAATTGGCTTTATTTATTAAACAAGGGCCATTATTACATAAATAATTTAATAAGCACTCTTACTCGCATAATCAAAAATGTTTTAGAGTATCCCAGGAATGGGTTTGTAGTGTGCATTACAGAAGGGTTAGTTTTGACAAACAATACCTGGAGTTTCTAAACGAATCTAACTATACCTTATCGGGTTTTCGGTTTATGTTCTAGGGGTAACATCCTGGTGGCATCTGTATAGCTTAGTTGGGCAATACATATCTTACTCTAATACCACGTATACTTATTTTAAACAATCGACTTTCAAATAAAATAGTAATAATGCGCCTGCTATACTATTAACCCGTGAATCACTTTTGATGAACTTTTTGAGTATTACATTGTTTTGAAAACTGTTTTTAACTTACTTTGGGGACGTAAACATAAATAAACTTAAATTTGTAATGTAAGTTTTATTTTAATTTAAACTTAAATGTTATTTTATTTGTGTTTAAATTGGACGTAAACGTAAATAAACTTAAATTTGTAATGTAAGTTTTATTTTAATTTAAACTTAAATGTTATTTTATTTGTGTTTAAATATATTACTAATGTAATTTTGTTCTTGCTAAGGTTGCTTGGGTTAAGGTTACTTATAATTTTATAAAATCTAATGATACAAATCACTGAAGTACATGTTCCTACCGCCATATAGCTAAAGTGATATTTATTTAGGCATATATTGAAATGTTTTAGATTAAACTAAATTTATAAAAGTTTAAAGTGCAGAGTTGAGATCACATCAATGAGTTTTGCATGACAAAAACCTCCACAAAATATGTTGGTAATTAAACTGTGTTTGCAATAATGGTTATTAACGGGCATCAAAGAGCAGTAATATTTCACATCAGTGACGTAGACGACTACCTGGAGCGAGTATACTCGTACAATCAAAGCTTGTGATTTGGTAAATATAAACACCTGAGGCGCCAATGCGATTGACAAAGCTTGTTGCATTCCCGTGAAATCAGAGATGTGTTTTTACTACGGGAAAATGAGTTATTTTGCAGTTTCAACTTGCACAAAGCTCCCTTTGGCTGTGTAGTAGTGTTGAAATGAGTTCCTGTTTCAATCATTTGGGAAATAAAAATACCTATGTATAACTTTTTCTCTTACAAACATACACTTTTTTAAATCAAGTGCGGAAGTGTTATTTTTCATTTGGTTTGTATCTAAATGATGGCGTTTAGGTTTAAAATCTCTACCAATCTGTCTATGTGCAAATGACACTGCATGTTGGTAACATTTAAATTAAAGAAAATTGTTGTATTTTTTCATTCCACTCAAAAATTGTTTAAAGGGTACGGTGAGTTGAAAATAGCTTATTTTGTTTCATAATTCGAATATATTATTGTATAATATTACTATTAATATAGGAATATAATTCTATTATAAAATAAATATATTTAAAAGTTGATGCTTTGAATCTGGACATACCAAAGTAAAGACTTTAAGTGAATGAAGTTCTACGAGTTATTTGCACTATAGGATTGCCCAAGGAAAGTTCTTTAGGCTAAGTTTTCGATAGTTAAATATCGAATTATATTCAGGACTGTCATCGAATGCATGAGGCGTTGATATGGTTATTTTGATAATAGTTAGTTAATAGAACGTTCTTAAGGTTCAAGTGAATATGTTCGTAATAGATCCGTTCCGATGAATGTCTTCTGGTAATCTCCGTGGTGCAGATGTATGCCTTTGGCTTATGTTCAAGATGGATCTTTTCAGATGAATGTCTTCTGGTTATCTCCGTGGTGGAGATGTATGCCTTTGGCTTATGTTCAAGATGGATCTTTTCAGATGAATGTTTTCTGGTTATCTCCGTTGTGGAGATGTATGCCTTTGGCTTATGTTCAAGATGGATCTGTTCAGATGAATGTCTTCTGGTTATCTCCGTGGTGGAGATGTATGCCTTTGGCTTATGTTCAAGATGGATCTTTTCAGATAAATGTCTTCTGGTTGTTTGTTTTGGATCTGTTCAGGTGAAAATATTTGGGTAATGTATGTGATTGATTCGATCAGATGAAACTCTTCGGGTTATTTTCGTAATATCTGATACGATGGACGTTTTTAGGTTATGATTGTGATGTATCGGTTCATTTTAATACAGATGAAAATAAGACCTGCAAAGACAAAAATTTTATTCATACAGTTTAAACTTCGTTATAGAAATAATAATATTTAAATATCAAAGCAAGCATGGTAATAAATTCATTAAGTTAAAGTGAGATATTATTCTTAATGAAGTTGGTGGTAGAAATGTTAAATAGGAAAAGGGATTATTATGGTTTAAATTATAAAGTCAACGCCTTATGAGTGACATGACTCTTTCTCATTCGGTCGGTAGTGAAAAATGTTACTATTTTCCAAAGCTATATAATTGTTCAAGGTGGCAATAAATTATGAAATTATGAAAAAAATTGATTGTTGAATAAAAGCAAATATTTTTAGCTACCAACTGTTAATGTAGTCAAGTTTAAGTCATTTTATTTAGCTTCTAATGCAGTCGGTTTTTTTGTAATTTCACAATTCTGCTTGTTTATCTGTAATAACTTTGGGTATAATATAGGTGAGTATTAAATGTAACATTAAACAATGTGTTATTCACTACAAGTAAAACCCTGAACTGTTTTATAAGTTCGATAAAATGTTAGTAATCATGAAATGTAAATATTTCATAGGATATATCTAATATCTTCCATATTACACAATTTTAAGTTGGTACCAAGTCACCATTATAATTAATAATAATACAGTATTATCTTATAAGGTCCATCACGTGACTTCTTGTCGTTATCAATTAAGAAGACATGTTTTGGAGCCGAAAATCCACCTTCAAGTCCTAATTACTCCGAAGAGATTATTTATTTTAATGTGCGACGATCTCTTCGAAGTGATTAGGACTTGAAGATGAAATTTCGGTTCCGAAACATATGATTGTTAACGACAAGAAGTCACGTGACGGACCTAATAATGGACGTGACGGGGATAATAAGTTAATATTATTATTAATATTACACAAGTTTTTCTTAGCTGAAGCTATTTTGATAAAGTATAAGTGTATAGTTTAAAAAACTATATTACATTTAACTGATAATTGTGCAGATACATTGTCTATCTTGATTCTTTTTATGTTATACTAGGGGAGACCCCTGCGTGTTCCGCACGCCAACCCCCAATGGAACCTTCTTAAAACATATTATGTTGTGTTTTATTTATCATAAAGGTGTAGGATTAATAATAACCTCAAAACTTAGATGGTAAATCATGTTAAATGTTCAAATCAAATTATTTGTTATATTTTATAACAGCAATTAATAATGGTTAAAAGAATCTGCAAGGCTCAGATCTACACTTTAAAACCCTAACCTAAAAGCTAGAAATACAAAAATAATTGCTTCAAATTTTGAAATCAGCTGTTAATGGAAATATTGGAGCTATATTATGTTATTTTATTCAATTGGTTGCTATGGTAATAAATGTAAATACATGTGTTGGTTTATCATTCTAGACCTAACCTAAGAATTTTTTCTGTCTAAATTTACAAATATTGAAATAAAAAAAGGTTTTTACCGAAATTAATTATAGCCTATGTTACTTAGGGATAGTGTAGCTTTTTAATAGTAAAACTATTTTTTTCAATCGGTTCAGTAGTACCAGAGATTACCCCCTACATACAAACAAACAAACTTTACCTCTTTATAATATTAGTATAGACTAAAGCAAATATTTACGTATAAATTGCCTTTATTCCAGCTTTCATCCAACATTGTTAAACCCTGCAATGTTTTACATTCATCACCAGAAACATTAATATTTTATTGTCGACAGAGTTCTATACTAAATTTCAACTGAATCTGTTAAATAGAAGGGGATGGAAATACTGCTTCCAAGTTTATTTACGTTGTTATTGTTCAAGCTAATAGACGCATGTTAAAAACTGTTATAAAAATTATGTTTTATTTATACTATACTAGGGGGCTTTGACTCCCCCCACCCCACCTGCGATCGCTTCGCGATTTCCGGGGGGCCCCGTTCAACTTTAACTTTGCTTTATTTGTTCGACTTCATAATCGACTTCATGAATGTGTGCGCCTGGAAGTTATGCAATACGTCTCCAATAAAAAATACACGTATTTGATCTATTCTTATTACTTTATAATTATGAGAAGTAGAAGTAGATTTTTTTTAAATATAATATAGAGATTTATTTTTCTTCTTACTGACTCAACATGGTCTTCTTTCCCCGCTAATTTTTTCAAGCCCGGAACCTTGACAGTGGTTTCGTTAGATAGTAGCTATTCTTATCTATACTAATATTTTAAAGAGGTAAAGTTTTTTTTTTTTTTTTGTGTATTGGTAATCTCTGGCACTACTGAACCGATTGAAAAAATAGTTAATTCATTTCTATAAAAATCTTTTTTTATTTCAATATTTGTAAATTTAGTCGGAAAAAAATCTTAGATTAGGCATAGAATGATAAGCCAACACATGTATTTACATTTATTACCATAACAACCAATTGAATAAAATAACAGATAATATAGGTGCTGTTTGCTCCAATATTTCCATTAACAACTTATTTCAAAATTTCAAGCAATTATTTTTGTATTTCTAGCTTTTAGGTTCGGGTTTTAAAGTGTAAACTTTTTCCATTATTATAACTGCTGTTATAAAATATAAAAATGATTTGATTTGAACATTTAACACTATTTACCATCTTAGTTTTGAGGTTATTATTAATCCTACACCTTTATTATAAATAAAACATAACATATGTTTTTAGAAGGTTCCGTCGGGGGTTGGCGTGCAGAGCACGCAGGGGTCTCCCATAGTTACTTTATAATTATGGGAAGAAATAGAAAAACTTTTTTATATAATAGAGATATACAAAAAACTTTAAAAAAACTTAACAGAATTCTTATATGTTTAAAATACTGATATTTTTTATACACTAGGGTCCAAATAAATTCTACATACAACGTTTTGTTTGAGTAAGAGTTAAACTAGATGAAAATTTTCTTTTTTGTCTGTTTATTGTTTATATCGTGTCTATGCTAGGTCTATATATAATCAATTATAAACAACGGACAAGTATATGGAACTGAGTTAATGGAATTAATCTAAATAATTATATGATTACATGTTGTAATATTGATATTGTATTGGATTAATTTAACAAATACGTTTCATAATATTTGTTTCACAATGGTCGTTATGATTATCCATAGGCTACATTAAATTGATAGATACAGTCAAGTAGTAACGGATATATTTGTTTACAAAATGTCTGAAATCGCTTTTTGTTGGTGTGATGTTGACAAACAAATCAAAAACATTAGGGACTTTTTTTATTTAATCCTAATGATATGAACTTAACAATTTATTGAATAACAGAATAGAGACTTATCAACAAATCACGAGCAATACACAGCCAAATATACTTAGGAAATATATTATTTTGGGGTGATATTTATTTGTTGTCAACAACAGGTAAATGTTTAAGATTAACTAAATTTATAAAATAAATAAACAGTATTTTCGTCAAACTGTGGAATATGAAAATATAAAAATGATAACTATTATTAAAAGAGACATCAAAAAGCAGTGATATTTCACATCAGTGATGTATAAGTTTCCTTCAATAGTTTCCGTATTCATTGCTTCAACTGAGTATACTCGTAAAATCAAAGCTTGTGATTGGGTAAGAATGTTTTCCTAAGGCTCTTCTGTGATTGACAAAGCTTGTTGCATTCTCGCGAAATCTGAGATGTATATTTACTGCATGGAAAAGAGTTTTTTGCAGATTCAACTTGCACAAAGTTCACTTTGGCTGTGTAGTAATGTTGCAATCAGTTACTGTTTCAATCATTTGCGATATAAATGTTTGTATTACTTTGTCTCTTGAAGAAAAAAACATCTCAACTTTCTTAATTTAAACATCATGTTCAGAAGTGTGTATTTTCATTCGTTTTGTACCTGGTCCATGAAGTGGATGTTCAATAAAATAATTTGATTAATTTGTTTATGCATGTATGACAATGCATGTAAGTAACAAAGTTGTTTTTTCGTGTACATTTATGACTCCAAATCTTTGTATTACAATTAATATATCAAAACGTTTACGTTGTTTAAACTTGTATTTATTTTAAAGTTGATTACCAATGGATCAACAAGGGATTGTTAACGTGCAATTTACAAAGTTGAGCTTCTGGTAGTTGTTATGATTAAGAGTGACATTAACTTAATTTATATTATGGTTGTGTTAAACTTTATAAGATAAGGTTTATAGAATTAGTATTGTATATGTGTTTATTGAAACTGTCTGACACGGTCTATTAATATTATTTATTTAGAATATAGTCAAGGTTCCGTATTTATTTGACCGACAAACAATATCAAGTGCGCAGCGCCGCCATTCTGCGGTTATCAATGTGTTATGTTGTGGTTACAGAAGAAGCTATTGCTCTTATTTCGGATAGTGGAGACATGCATTGTCAGTACTTAAATAGGTTAAATATTCAATATTAAATCATAAAGACGTGACGTAATGAAATTTTAAAGTTTTAATTTTACACTTTACAGAAATAACACTTTTTTTAATTTTAGACGTTTAACTAATCAAGTTTAATATTGAAATAATATAAAAAGTAGTATAATTATATAACTATTAAATTGTTCACTCTACACATAAAATAAAGAATGCTTAAATTAAGAAATACTAAACAGCCTCGAATGGGTTAAGGTCATTTAAGTTGTAAAGTCTAACTCATAAGTCTTCATGAGATGTGGTTACCTACAAACTTCCAGAATCAGGTGAGATTAAAACTTTAACTTTTTAAATTCTGATTTATTTTTCATATAAATACAAATTATATTTTAAGTGCTCGCATATATATTCCATGGCCAACAATTTGGGATGAGAATAAGTCACATGACTTTTACACAGGTCTGGTTTATTCCTTTAAAAAAAATGATAATTAAAATTATACCTTCTTGAAGATCTCTATGACGATTATACTAATGTGTAAGAAATGGTGTGCAATTTATTGCTTTTTTTGTTTTAAATTCAAGATTATTTACATTAAAATTCTATAACAATTCATCATAAATTTCTCCGTTATTCAATATAAACAATCTCATTAATTCAAAGATGATTACTTGTTTTAAGTTTTAGTTGAGTTTAAAAGTGTCTCATAGATTAATCGCAGATTTGCGAAATACATGTGTAAATATGTTTAATATCTTTCGATACTTATGCGTTACTATTAACGTAGAATTATATCCAGATATATAATTAGAATTGGTAAGTAAAATTACTTGAAAACTGTTCACCAACTGTCTAAGTATTATATACCAACTCAAATTGTATGCTTGGTTGAAGTACTGACATTTAGAAACAATTAAAAAAAGTTGACATATTAACAGTTTAAAAAAGCTACTTCCATTAAAAATACATAGTTCAACTGATTGAAGATGTTCAGTGATTGCATGGTAATCAAACTGTAGTCTATTTCTCAATAGAATTTCCATTAACAGCTGATTTTATATTTAAAACAATTAGTATTTTTTTATTGTTTAGGAATATGCCTAAGTCATGACAGGCTGGTTCTTTAAACTTATGTATTCAGTTATATCATGGCAAACCGAATGTTATTTATTGCGTAACACCATCGTTGTTCAGAAATTGAATTAATAAACTTCAAAAACTAAAACCGTTTCATTGGTTGCAAGAAACTTGCTTTTTGAAATAATTCATTTATAATTGGATAGTTAAATAAGTTTTAAAAGTATAGATAAAAAAGCAATATTTTAACAAAACGTTGTTAAAGCAATTGTATGTTAAAAAATATAACATGGCAAAAATGTATTTATATACAATCTGGTGGGAACCAATAATGGCTTTTGGAGGATGACTGGTCTAAATTACCATAGACATCAAAGGGCAGTGGTATTATTATCACCTCTGGGGTTTAGGCTATTACCTGAAGCTGAGTATCTAGTGCAATCAAAGCTTATGATTGAGTAAAATATCACCACCTGAGGCTCATTGTTCCAGTGTTGCAACTGACAAGCCCCATTGCAGTCTCGGTAAATCTGAGCTTTTTCCATTAAAGTGAAGTGAAATGTGCGATTTTCGAAGTTTCAAATAGTTCTATTTGGCTTTGGAATTATAGTTCAGAGGCTCACTGCTTCAATAATATGGGAAGTGTACTATTTTATTGGTTTTACCTAAAGCAAGCAAAACACATACAGAACAAACACGTGATACAGAGTTTAATTAAACGTCCAGCAAATTCAAATCTTACTCTTTTCTGGGCTGTTTCTGACAGATAGAAAAAGAATTTCGAAAAATAAAATAACAAAAAATGTTAATGTATTAAAAATGCAATAACTGTCCTACTATTTTCCTAATTTCTGACAGAGTTCAGGTGAATCTTTTTTAAAGCAGATGAAAGTTTGAATTAATTTAGAAATAGAAAATACCGAATCATAACTACAAGTGTTCTAAATAACAATTTCAACAAAATGCCGCATCGCCGTCTGTGTTTTGGATGAAGTCTTGAAAGTTGAATCCCACTGAGCTTTTTCTTGTTGAAAAACACCTTCTATTGTATTTTGGGTTTGCGTAGGGCTTTTTTTTGCACGGAAAATAAAAAAATAATATCAGCAAGAATAAAACATGAGTGTTAATTTTGTACACATTTTGTTTTTCCTCTTTGTTATTACTTGTACATATAATGCAGATATTTTCAATGCATTTATATTATTGACATTATATAAACTTCGTATGATGCCAGTGTCATACAACTATTAAAAATAAAATTAAGAATGAAACAAGTGTTTCAATGTGTTCTTATTGTAAGAAACAACAACATATTTAGGAAGAAAAAACATTACGTCACCGTTTTTAGACGACGCTGGCTATCTTAAAGAACGTATATGATTTGATGTCATAATTAATTACAGTTATCTACAGAGATGACGAGAATTTGTAGGGATTTTTAAGACGGTAATATAACGTAATCAACCACAGAGTCAATGGGGCTGAATCTACATTTTGTCTAAACTAAATTTTGATTTTTTTAATCAAACGTCTAGCCTAACATAATCTTTCAAGCATTGTGAACCAAGGCCAGCTAACTTAGGAAATCATTTTGATTGTGCTCTCTACACTCATCAAATCCATTGCTCCTAATCGATTCAGTATACAGTAGTGTTACGTATTTAATATAGAACTTAAGTGAAGTGTTAATTATTCAATAATTATTCGTCTTCGAATAAAAAAAAAAAAAAAACATGGCGAAATATTAGCATCGTTTTTCAAAAGTCGGAATCAGTTCCGATTAAAAAAACTGGAATATGACTTTTCGAACTTTTTAGAGAATAACACACTACGTAAACTTCTTAAGTGAAAAACTGGATGGAACAAGATACAGGGTTTACATCCAGTGTCGAACTTTTGAACCCACAGCCAATAAAGATCTTTTGGTGTACTTTGAATTTACAGCCTGGACAGAAAACGACGGCCAAGGCAAACACAAGTTTTCGAACTCTTTCGTTCACAACGACGTCAGAAAATATGTTGGTTGGTTTGCCATGTGGGTACAGAACTATTATCGTTGATTGTTCGAATAATAAATGCATATTCTAAAGGTAGAAAAAATATGTTGATACTTTTTAAACTATTATTTCTAATGGATTAGGCCTTGCAAAACGTTTCACAATACGTTGACTGACAAATAACGTCAACTACACAACGCTGCTGTTTGCCATTTGATTCGAAATTTCAAACATAGTGTTTGACGTTGCACACTCCTAGTCACTGAAATAGTTTGCTCTAGCTTCGAATAATATAGGTAGCCTATGCCTTGCTATCACAACCTATTTATTATTAAATAATATATTTATGTACATTCAGGGTATTTGAAAATATGCCATCATTTGAGCTGTGGATTGTAAGCGACAAACTAGGAATGTTTACAAGATTATTATCATATTCTATTACAAAACGATAATATTAACATTTAATCTTACCGCACAGACTTGAAAGTTATTATATTAAAAGTTATTTATCTGCTACTTCTAAAAAAAAAGAAAAAATTGAAATATTGTACAGAATAGTTGTTGTTTGAATTAGTACAATGATTTTTTTTGTAATAATTTGGAAAATATACACTTTTTTGTTTTTGTTGCACGAAGTGTATATTTTCCAAACGGCAACATACATAGGCCTACTTATATTTTAGGTTAGGCCTAGAAAGTAATTTTAAGTCTATGCCTAACCTAAAATTATTGTATGTATGTTGCCGTTAAGACAGGTAGTATAAATTAAACGTAGGCCTACACACAATAATTTTAGGTTAGGCCTAGACTGAAGGATCAACATAAAATTTTATGTTTATTGAATGTTTTTTCAATGAATTGACATTTAACTGTGTTTACCATCTTAGCTTTGATGTTATACTTAATTCTATACCTTTATTATAACAACATTAAACGTATGGAAACAGTAAATATTTGTACAAAAAACAATCTTATAATAAAAAGCAATTGAAAGATTAAAATTATGTGTGTATGTTGCCGTTAAGGCTGGTAAAAGAATTGAAGAAAAGGCGCGATGAACAGCGTTCCTGACGGGAGTCCCACGACCGCACACATTTACTTTTTATCTTTCCAAAAGTCTTTAAAGAAAGCACACCATCTAATTATATTGATCCTGAAAATGTTTTAATTTATGTATAATTTGTAAATTCTAATGAATGTTTGAGTAAACTATTGTTTTATGTTATTATAACATTTTATGATAGTTCAAGTCTCCTAATTACTGTTACATCCGAACTAGAGGTTCATGATAAAACTATACAATTACTATATGGCTTTGATTGTTGCTAATATAAAATATTTAGTATAAAAGTTTTATATGCTACTATTTTAATCCTAACGTTTAGTACAAATGTTTAATATAAATAGGTTTGGGTCTCAAATCGAACTAGAATACATTGTAATTTATATGTATCAATCCCATAAAAAAACACCTTTTCATGTATTAAAGTTAGAGATACAATTAAAATTTAATTAAACTTCGTATAGAAATAATTGATGACCTATCAATATGTAAAATTTTATTTATAAAATAAATGACTGAAACTAAAAGTCCACGCCCAGTGACGTTAAAATGACGGCAAGGATCATTATTCATTTTGAGTAACAAGTTTATATATTGCAAATGTTTTATCGTAGAAACAAGTTTACTGAACACAATAAATCATAAGATTATGGCGTGCCAAAACTAAACGCAAAGGCGACAAATGTCCGCGCGTGTGTGGCCACAATAACTAACTCATTGGTCTAATGCGTGTGTGAAATACCCTATACACGAATAGCCTACAGATCGTGTACCGATCGACATGTTGGGTTAAAACCAGTCCGTGTTAATTGAGCTTTATACACACCATGTTAAATCCGTAGGGGTAGTATTATTAGTGGTTTTAACAAAGTAACTCGAAGCTATGTAACTATGTTCGATAGTAGAGGTCACACATTATAATCTTATATTAACAATATTATTATTATTGAGTTGGGAGAATCATTTTAGGAAGCAAGCCAATGGAATTCAAACTTTTTGTGTTTAAAATGTTTAGTATTACAGGACAGTATGCATACCATAGAGATATTTGATCGAAGTTAACAATACAAATTTGTTTAAACAAGTTTCCTTAAGATTTACACAGACACCGATTTATAGAAATTTTTATAGTTATTACCACAGTAAGCAGTTAAACACAATATCAAAGAAATTTGGTGGTGAAGGTGACAAATTCCAATAACTTCACAATTTTAGGCAATGCTTAGCCTAACCCAATACACATTTTTAAGCTTAAAAATTAATTTCAAACTGGAGTTTGGCCTAAAATATGCTTTACTAATGATTACATTGGCTTGATGATGGAAACTTAAAAATTAAGTTTGGTTTTACAAAAATAAAATTATAAAACTTAATTTTTTTATTGGACATATTAGCCTAGGGTGGTTCAAATATCTGAAAACAAAATACACAATGACAAATACTCACATTTTGGGTACTTTTCTCAAATAATCTTTGGCTAAAAGACTATTTTACTAACTAATGAACTAAATAGTTAACAAGGCGTTATTTTAATCTGTCTATTTTATTCGCAGTGTTTACTATTTTTAGTGGAAATTCGTAAGTAAAAATGATTTTAAGATCTCCTCCTTCGGAAACATTTCACAAATGGCAAAAAATTGCTTCGGTGTGGCAAAACATTTGATTTAGTTGGCTTACCAGTTGAACCTGAATAATTCTCTCATACCATATATCTATAACCATATAAACCATTAGGACATGTGACGGGTGAATTGAACACTTTTATTGTAATTTTTTTTAAAGTACTAATTTATGTCACTTTAAATTATCAACACTGTTCATTATAAATACACTATAGTGGTTGTTGTATGTAAGATAAACTATGTACGAGTATATGAAACCAAGAACTGTAATTCTAAGGAGATGAAACGCTCTTGCTTACACTTTGAGAGTATATAACAAATTAAGTATCATCGACATTGCACCAATTCTTAACAGTTAAATTATCGCATTATATTTGATTAACTTAACACTACAAAGGTTGTAGGCCTAATATACGCCTAGTCGAAAAATATAATTGGAATTATTTAAATTGCAGACACAATAGGAATCCATAATATTGTACTGAATTTTTTTTATTTTCTTGTCTTTAATTCAATTTGGTAACAATAAATGTACCAAATTTACTTTGAACCAGAGCTATACCTAGATAATAAACTTCTATATTTCATAATAAACGTCGAAAAATAAAATGCTTTGATTATTTTAACTATTATTTTACTATATAAAGTACTTAAGTTTATTTTCACTGCAGTTAAACCAAGCTATGGTGGATCTTATTGAATATTCAAATGTACTTATTTTTAACAAATTAATAATAGTAAGACTACAATTGGTTAGTTAATGATACGTCACTCATGCATATATTTGCGTCTGTACATCTAATTTATATCTCACTTTGTGAATTATTGTGTGACGAATTTGTCATCTGTGATAAATCATACAAATTATACAATCTTGTTACTCAAAATGAACTCTTATATGGGTACTTTTGATTTTAATAATATTGTCATACATTTAATCGCAAAACGTGTGATAATAATTAATGCTTTATTTCTTGGTGTTTCATTACATAAACTTTTAATCCATTTCAGTAAAACTCAACCCTAATAGTCTCACTGTCATAGAGAATGAATTACTTTTATTCATTTTGTCACAAACCCATTTACATAAAATGATATTATCTGATATTCATCTAAATCAATATTAAAAAAAAAACGAACCGAACGAGAAAGCTTTAGTAAAAATAAATTTGTCACATTACATTAAGGAAACTCAAAAATATTTTGTTGAAACTAATAATACAATTTGTGACTTCATAAAAATATATAAAAAACATTTTAAGGAAGTGGTGACAAAGTTTAGATCGATTAGCAACATTTCATTACCACCTTGTTGTAGTTCCTTCTGCTATTGTTACTGCTCGCATTAACTCGTCGGTTTCCTTATGGCTTATCATAAAGTTCAAATATCTCTGAAATATTAACGACCAATAATATCCTTGCCACCAATGTTCTCTTGTTTTAACTAAGTTTTTGCCACGTTAGTCTTTGTTTTATAAAACTGTGTTTTGTTATAACATTTGCCTGAATTTTTACAATAATTGTTTTTTTCAAAAAGTATAGTTCTAAAATAATCAGAATAATTTACAATAAAATAATCATAACTAAATCACTTAGAAAATCCTATTAAGAAGATCAATATAATTACATTTACAATTCACAACCAATGTCATGGCTTGTTTTTTCCAGAAACCAAAATTAGTATTGTCAACATATTTAACAATTCCAATCTACATAAAATTGAAAGAAAACCCACTCCCTTACTCACTGATCACAATAGCCTACTTCAAAAACCTTACGGCCTAGGAACGTGAAATTTGGTACATATATTGTTAAGGATTTTAAATATTTGACCTTTAAGGGTTGAAGCAACCCCTAAAATTATACATATTGTTTGTTATATATCTCTAAAGCTATACCGCCTAGGAACGTGAAATTTGGTACACATATTGCTCATAGGCGCTAGAGGCGCACCAAGAAAATATTTGGCTTTTAAGGGTTGAAACAAATAAATAAATATAGTTTTTTATACTTTCCTTAAAGCTAGAGAGCTGATTTTTTTTACATTTATTTCTTACAAAAAACATATCTATCTGTACATAATTAATTTGCAAGGGGTTATTTTGTGAGTAGAACTCCTCCTAGAGTTTTTAACCGATTTTGATGTTTTTGGTGTCATTTTACAGAGCTCACTCTGAAGTTGTGCTTCCCTTAAAATGAGCTCAATGTATGTTAAGGGCTTCGCCCCAGTGGCCCTCAAAGTTGCCATGTTAATCTTATGGAAGGTCAATCTTAAGGAAGAAGAATAAAGATTTCTTTTGATTTTATCAGGGGCACAAAAAACAGCTGTTCGTATGAAAAGCTTAAAACAGCTGATTTTGATCAACAGCTGATTTTGATCAACAACTGATTTGGATCAAAAACTGAAAATAATTTTAGGTTAGGTAAATCAAGCAATAGCGAAGCATTGCCATGTCCACTAGTAAGAAATAAACCAGTTTAACATTTGTTTCACGTACTGCCCAGTGGTGAAAATGTGATAAAAATCCCTAAAAACAATAAACATACATTTTTATACTTTCCTTAACTAAGCTAAAGAATGCCATACTCTTGGATTGACTTGCTATGTGTAACTAGTGAATGTTTAGTGCCTTGTAATGCGCTGTTGTGCGCTGTAATCTTGTATTTTTCGTGGTGTGGGTGGCGAGCACTAATAGTTGCAGGAGAGCAATTCTTTGTAGATTTTCAAATAGAAAAATCCTTCTTCTTCTTTGTAGATTTTTGTTGGAAATTTTGTCGAAAGTACATTTAAGTTATTTTGAATTGGTAGACTTTTATTTTGTTCTTTGATTGTGTTTTTATGACTAGTATCAAATTTTGTTATAGTTGCGGACAGCCTAACTCTGAACCAGCAGCATCTTTCAGAGTAAATTTATGATTACAAAATAATATAGCACTATATCAAGATAAATGTAGTAATAATATAGATGGGAGAACTGTGAAAATATTTTGTACATATAAATAACATTTTATGCTTAAAATTACAGAATATGTGATATTTGTAAAACACATTTTATTTTAAACAATATTTTAATATTGAGCATTTAAATAAATTTGACAGCAATTTACTATTTACGTTTTATATAATGATTTGTTGACATTTATATTTTCTATAAGTAATTTTTGCCGCTCAGTTTGTACATGTCAACCTCTGTTACAAGGAAAATCAGTTTAAAATTATTTAAATTATTATCAAAACAAAATTAGTATAAAAATGTTATAAGTGTTAACTATTTAAAAGCTTAAATGCAGTGTATTATATCTTAAAATTCTCGTCTTTTTGTATTAAAGTTAAATATTTTATAAAGATTCAAAAGTTTTAGTATACACTAACAGTCATTAATGCTACAGCTAAATGTAGTAGTAAAGAGTAAAGAGATATAAATATTATTTATATTTTAATGGCGGGCAAGAATATTGATCAATTGGCGCCTTCAAGTGATCAGAAGCATCCCGTATTACGCAAACATTTAGTATTTTGATTTTAAGCAATGATTTTCGATTTAAAATTGGTTTTACCATTCTGCCAGCTAAACGGTAAATACAAAATAATGGAGAATGATTTCTAGGGTCAATAGTAATTTGACTGGATTTTAATGTGCTCAGATTGTATTACTTAAGCAACTGTACTTCTACTTTTATAACTCTATAATGTCGTAGGAATTAGTGCTATTATTGCCAGGATACAGATAAGGAAGTGAGTTGTAGACAGAGATTAAGCCTAAAGGAAGGAAGCTCAGTGGTTAACACCATGTGTCATGTACCATATATCGAGTATTCATTTCCTGACTGTAGGCTACCAACTTGCTATCAATGTTGATGTAAAGTTATTGTTGCTGTCTGTGGTTGTTATTGCTCGCATTAACTCTTAGCTCTTCTTCTTTCCAACGAATATCAAATAAATATTTCTCTTAAAGTCATAAAACTAAGTGTTTCCTCGACACTGATGCGTCTTTTGTTTTGTTGCTTCACTTTAGTGAAGTTACTCTTCGATCTATGTTTCATAAAACACAATAATTATTTATTACTTATTAAAAGCACATTTTAAATACATTATATTAAGTTATAATATATTCATTATAAGGCCATTTAGGATTTACAAAGTCTATTCGCTTTCCGAATTGTTGATATATATAATTTAGATAATTGCCTTTTATAGTAGTTAGAGCAATTATTTTTATTTGTATGAATTAAAATTAATTATTGTATATTAATTTGTTTAAGAAGGTAATAAGCAGCAACACAAAATAATAATATTAATGAATTTGTTGATATTTACAAATACAGTATGTATAATCATAGTAATTTATACAAAATACACATATTGAAATATCTGCTATTAGTAAGTGGGGCTTGTACAATTATCAATCTAAAAAATAACCCTTAGCTTAAATAGGTTGACATTTTTAATAAGATAATACGATGAAATTTAAAGTATATATTTTATTTCAAACCAAAACAATTTACCTAAAGACAAAATATTTACAGAATGAATTAGAAAAGTTTAAATAACTCAAACGTATTAATTTTAAGAAAATATAGCTCGAAATACATAATATTCTAAAGTACTTCTAGTGTAACGATAAACCTAAAACTGTCAGTTTGGCTTAACATGTAAGACTAATTTGTTCTGCAAGATAAATGTGTTACAATATCAGAAAGCTACTTTGTTTATTATTATTATTATTATTATTATTTAACATAGTTTCCTATTTGAACTTGATTGAAGTATGGTCAATCTTGTAGGTGAAGAAAACTTTAAGCGTTCGTTCATGACTATAATGTTATAAATATAACTATTATTAATCTAATTTTAATGTAATTTAAATATTTAAAGAACAGTTTATAAAATGTAAACATCGATGTCTTCTATAATTTTGTATTTATATTAATTGTTTACTAGACTCTAATTGTTTCATAGGTTATCTATTCCGTGATGAAGACCAAATCTCGATCGCGATTCAAACGATTATTTATGAAACAAAAGGTTACTTCAATTACAAGACATAGTCTTCAAATATCTTCTTCGATAAGTTTTGAAGTCCTGAAAGGTTTAAATGTTGCATTTTGATGGTTTGCTCAATAGTTGAATTAGCGTATGACCAGACAGTTTTGACAATACAATAAAAAAGGTTTAGTAAGAGCTGTAATTTTATGTATTGAACTAAATACAACTCTATTACTTTCATGGAAAGTTTCTTGCGTTTATTTAATGTATGCTTTCTCTTTGTTATTGTACATGTACATATAGGTACAATACCACAAATACTTTATAGCTCTAATATCTTAGAGTTTCTAAGATAACTGGAAAGAATATGTAGAGCTGTATGTATCTTAAAGAATTCATTTGTAGGGTTTGCACTCAGCTACGTACTGGTTCTGTGGTTGGTAGTTTACAAGTGCTCGGACTTCAAATGCCGGACCTTTTAGTATCAAGTATGTCCAGTTAGTGTTATTACACAAGGTAACTTCGTCAGGGGAGTGATTTAATGCGAGTTCAAACATGACCTGCAGTGAAAGTAAACTCGTGAGACATCTTTAGTCACAAACGTCAGTTACATCTACATTTCCAAAAGTCAATGGTGTCCTCCAGACAGATGAAACTACATTTAGCTTGAAAGAGTTTATCGAAACTAGAAATTTCCATCTTTGGCATTCATTATTCTTGTTCCCAGAAGATGTGTTTGGCGTTAAACAGTTGATAGTCTAATAATTAGCCCATTGATTTAGTTAACTAAAATGTTTGTAGCTTAAATCCATGTCACTTACAAAGTTTTTCGTTTCATGTAGCTTCGTATTGTTTTGTTTAGGACTATACTACCTATCTGAACTTTGGTAATGTAAAAAGAGTACAATTAGGCTCTCAAGTTAGTAAGATTTACACATGGGACAATAACAAATATATTTACCATCTAGGGTATGTTGTGACTGTTCATTCACATTACACACAATAGTTTAAGGAATACATTTAACGATTTATCACAACTATAATTTTTTACATGTTTTATTTGTTTAGCTTTCCTGCAGTTCTTGCCTGATGGTCATTTGTTGTTTGACCATAGGGGTAAAAATTTAAGGTGCTTTTCTCACTTAAACATGTTGTTTATGTTTATGTTGTTGATTATGGTTTGAAGAGCACATTTGCGTTCTGATTTTAAGATGGTTGTTGTTTTACAATAGTTTGCCTTTGAATGCTTAAATATTTGGAGTAGGCTACTGGTTGATGTAACACCCTTTAATGTAATTCAAATACATTTATGGTATATTTGATTTATTATATAATAAAATACAAACTAAAAAAGTACTATCAGTTAAATTAAATTAATAAAAAAAAATATAATTTTAATTAGGCTATCTTAACGAAGCAAAGACTTGTCTGCGGTGGTTTAAAACTCCCATAAAATATTTATATTGTTGGGGAACTTTGATTATCTAAAATAAAACTAAAATAAAAAAAAGTTTTAAACGTGTTTACTTTTTTGGATAGTACCTATTGGGCGTATATAAAACAGTCTAGATCATAAATAAATATATTTAAAATAAGAGATGAAAGCTTTGGTGTAAATTAAAATTATGACATTATTGTAATTTATAAATAATGAAATATGCAATAAAAATTACGTTTGACAAGGTAAAACGTTATGATCGGTTGCTTACTTTCATCATTGTATTTGGATAACCTAATAGAACTCAGATCCAATTCAATATTTTGTTACACTGGAAATTCGACTTTTGTGGCGCTATCTACTGGGGAAACGACGGAAGCTGTTTGAAACACCAATGCTACCAATGATTTCTCCCTAGCGCTACCTCGCGTCGCGATCATGCACTATTTTCGCAACAACCTTTTTTTCGGCACACAGCCCCCGTATGGATGCATGATCTATTTTATTATTCATGATCTATGCTTTCATGCTTCTATTAGTTTATTTTGTTACCATTTAAATTTTATTGATGGTAAATAACAGAAATATTTGTTTGTTTTATATTTATTATGCTTATGTCTACATTCTTAAGGCTTAACTATTTGTATTTAAAAGCAAGTTTTTGACTTCAAGAGATCATTGTTTAAAATGTGTAAGTTAGAATTGAAAGTCATAGTAAGTCAATAATTGTATGAGACATTGAAAATGTAAAAATATGAAACCAGGATGAATCTGACAAATACTTACCATCAAGAGAAGACATAAATTTGTTAGGATATTATTATCCTTATTGGGGATATTTGTCTTGAGGGGTAAGATAAGCCAGAAGGAAACCGACGAGTTAATGCGAGCAGTAACAACCACAGACAGGGACTGTAACAATAAATCAACATTGATAGCAAGTTGGTACAGTCAGGAAATTAATACTCAATAGGTGGTACATGACATGGTGTTAATCACTGTGCTTCCTTCCTCTAGGCTTAAACTCTGCCTATAATTCATTCCACTATCTGCGTCCTGACATTGATATCACTAATTCGTACAACATAAAATTGTATGTTCACACAAGTCGATTTGGTCATATAGAGACATATCAAAAATAACGAATAAGCGAAGAAAGTATATTTACAAATTGCCATTAATTAAATTTGCGCACATATTTGGTAAACTCTAGTAAATTGTAAAAGTAAATTTCATAATAAAATAATATTTAAAATAAAAATTGATAACCGATGATAAAAGTAATTTAAAACAGAATTGCCAATGAACTAACAGAAAGATCATATTTAATGTAACGTAATGTATCGTGATGTGAAGTGACGTGTCTTGACGTGATGTGACGTGACGTGTGTAGCGTCATGTAATGTGATGTTACGTGATTTATAGCGATATTATATGATGAAACGTGATTTAATGTGATGTTGATTAACGTAATGTGATGTTATGTCATGTAATGTAACGTGATTGAGTGTGATGTAATTCGATGTTATGTAATACGATTTATAGTGATGTAATTTGATTTAACGTGATTTAATGTGATGTTGTTTAACGTAATGTGATGTCATGTAATGTAACGTGATTGAATGTGATGTAATTTGATGTTATGTAATGCGATTTATAGTGATGTAATTTGATGTAAGGTGATTTCATGTGATTATATAACGTTTGGGTTTTCTATATGCAAAAGGTGGTAAAGAGTAATATGTACAGTGTGATATTTGTGCCAGTTTGTGGGGAATTGTGTGGGTAATTGAACATTGTTTGAATACTGTTTCGTTCAAATAAAGAACATTAGCTTAATAAAGCAAAAACTATTATTTTTATTCCACTAAAAACAGGAAATATACTGGAGATAGTGTGGTACGCATAATTTAATCTTACTTTTATTGACTAGACAAATATTGACTGTTCTTGTGCAAATATATTTTTGTTGGACATTGGCTGTCAGTCGGAATGTTTTGACTGCAGACCTACATTGCAGTCATGTTACATGTTTTCGTAACATTCCAAGAAACTTGAGATTATTTAGTAATTATGAAATTAAGGTTTATAAAAGGCAAATTACTTTATGGTTGCGGGAAGTAGGAAGAGACTATTGTGAGTACGCAATTTCATCGGAGTACGCATAGTGTTTTTGTTTACATGGATATTTTGTGGTGTCACTGCAGTGACGTTGTTGTTCTGATGCTGATCTTATTTATTATTTTTTACACTAAACAAATTTTGTATTTTCTTTTTTTCTCTCTTTTATTATCATAAATTACATTTTATGTTGTGCACGACTCGTGTCCACGCACAGGCCTCGTGCCTATGTGGGCACTATTCCATAGTATTATATTTGTTGTAACTTTGTATTTGTGAAATTTGTTATATGGAAATAAATAAATAAAAAAAAAAACATTGTGAACTTTCGTTTTGTTTGTTTTGCTCAATTATTTATTTAGGTTCAAATAAATAAATAAACTATTTATTTATTGTGTAATGGATCCTCATAAATCTGTTCATTTGAAAACTGAGGAATTTGCCATTGACTTTTATTCCTTACTTAATAAAATTGTAAATATATGTGACCAAGACATTTTAAAACAATTGACATCTCTTACATCAGAGGTTTTACAACTATTGGATGACACTTTTACAAGATGTGACACACAAGAATTAATTGTTGAAAAATTAAACTCCGAATTAGAAAACTTGCAAATGGTTTTCGATTCGGTAAAATAACAACAACAAAAAAGCTGTGCAGGATGCTTGCATTGTTTTGGAAGAGGAGCTATATAATATTAAAACTGATCAAAATGAACACATTCAAGACAATGCACTTCTGAACTTGAAGAGTGAAATTTCCAAGAACAAATTAACTATACAAAATTTAGTAAAAAGATGTAAATCCATTGAAAAAAAGAAATTTCTTGTGAGTTAACTAAAATTCAGGAAAAATATGCAGACCTTCAGCATGAGTTTTTAAACTACAAATCTAAATTTGCTACTGAAACAAAATCGGATAAGAAAGAGAAATTAAATCATAACATTAATAACGAAACACCCAATCAAGTTTTTCCAAGCAATCAGATAGCCATGATAGAGGATGTCGTAAAATATTTGAAGACCTGTTAGGAAATAACTATAATATTATAAGTATTTTAAAACCAAATGCATCACTGAAACAAGTTGTGAGTGAGATAGATTTTATGTCAGCAAATTTCAATAAAGACGACTGTATAATGATTTTAGGAGGTACAAATAAAATTGACAATTTCTATCCATATCAATTATTGTTGAGTCAAGCATTGGATACCTATAACATTAAGAACCCGTGTAATTACGACTTCCATATCTCAAAGATACGATAATTACAAGTATAAGTCACATATCAATATTGCAAACTGTTTTGTACATAGTACAATGGAAAATAATATAAACAATAATTTACTTTGGTTTGACATAAATAGTATAATTAACAGGAGTCAATACACCGGACATGGATTACATTTAAATACTGCAGGAAAAAAGGTGATTTGTGGTGCATTGAGTGAAGCCTTGAAAACATTTTCTTTTATGGACAGTAATGATAACAATTCTTTCTCGTTTATTACAATTGATGAGACATTCTGCAGTTCTCATGTAGACACCGGCGACAGGGAAATAAGTTTTAACTTTCCTAGTCCAGTTAAACTCTGTAATGTCACAGCAAGGAGAAGGAAGAGGATCGAAAATAAATTGCAAAACACTTCACTCCCAGCAGCTACTTCTGAACTGCAGTTAGTGAATTCACAATCAATGGGTGACAATGCAAAAAACTGTGCAATAATTTTAAGAGATGTAGTTTTGTAAATGTTAGTGATGCTAAGAGGTATGGGGGGGGATGTATGCGAGGTCACATCAAATAGTAGCCAAGAGGTAGGGTCACTTTTAAAAATTATACATCAAAATGCACAGTTTGACAAAAATAAGATTTTTGATTTAAATATTTTTTGTGCCGATATAAATCCTAATGTTTTTGTGATTACAGAGCATGGATTCAATAAACATAATATTGATTGTTTTAATCTGGAAGGGTATAATTTAGTCGTCTTATAGAGGGGGGGGGGGGGGGTATTGCTTTTTGCAAAGAAGGATATACATTTTGATAGTTTTAAGATTGATGAGAATCTTTCTGTAGAAAAGGATTTTGAAATAACAGGGGCTAAATTTAGTTGCGAGAGGGGGAAGTGGTCGTAATAGGGCTATATAGAGCTCCAAGTGGAGCCATCGACTTGTTTCTCGATCATCTTGATTTTCTGTTGCAAAAGTTATGTTTTAAGTTTTAAATTTGTTATATGTGGTGACTTGAACATAATGTTTTAAGTAAATCTATGTGCACAGGCCGACTGCGAGACCTTTTGGCTACCTATAATCTTAAATGGTGCATAGATTCTCCCACTAGAGTGGTGGGATCTTCTGCAATAGCAATAGATAACGTTATATCAAATGTCCCTCATGAATGTTTAACAGTCAAAATTATTCAGTCTGGAATATCAGATCATTATGCACAGTCAATTAATCTAGAATAATCACCAATCATCAACAAGCCATTCTTTAAACAAGTTAGGTATTATCGCCCTGAAAATATTAGTAATTTAAAATATTTACTGAAAAATGAAGATTGGGAGAGATTTGATGGTTTAAATGACATAGATGATAAATTTGAATTCTTTTACCAAAATTTTATGTTTTTTCTTAACGTTGCTTGTCCTTTAAAAAGAATTAAATTAAAAGTAAAGCAAAACAAACCGACAAAGAAGTGGATAACCAAAGGAATTCTTGTATCCAGGGAGACGTTGAAATTGTATTATGAAATATATAAAACGACTACCTCTCAAGAATTTAAAACATATTACAAAAATTACAAGCGAATATACAGACGTGTAATAGTGGCAGCTAAATCATATGAAGTAAGGGAACAAATATGTCAATCGGATAATGTTAGTAAAACTTCTTGGAAGATTATTAATGATGTTCGCAAACAGAATGTTAATTCTGGCAATGTGGAATTGGAGGTTGATGGAGTTAGTTATTCTGAAAAATCACTTGTTTCAAATTTATTTAATACCTTCTTCACTCAAAATTAATTTTAAGATAAGAATTATAAGCCATACTAATTTCGAAACAGAGATATGGAGTCGTTGATGTTTCTTTTGCCGGTGCATGAAGAGGATGTTTCTAGAACTATTAGGAAATAAAAAAATAAAAAGTCCACTGATATTGATGAAATTTCTGTGTGGCTCATCAACCAACCTCTTTAGGTTTTAATAAATTCTTCATCCTCTGAAGGTAAATTTCCAAGTAGATTAAAATCTGCTAAGGTCCTTCCTTTATTTAAAAAAAGGTGAGAGAAATGGTATTAATAATACAGACCCATTACGATGCTCCCGGCCTTTAGTAAAGTTTTTGAGAAACTGTTTCTGATGCAGCTTCTTAAAAATATTTAGATAAATTTAATATTCTTTGTTGTAGCCAATATGGCTTTCAAAAAGGAAAGTCCACAATCGATGCGGTAGTCAAGTTAATGGACATCTTATTGGAAGGTCTTGATAAGAAAAGGGAAGTTATGAGCATTTTCCTGGACCTTTCTAAAGTTTTGATTGTGTTGATTTTAATTTGTTACTTAAGAAATGCGAAAATTTTGGTATTAGAGGGACTCAATTACTATGGATAAACTCACATCTCTCCAATAGAACACAGCGTGTTAATGTTGCAGGAAGGCTGTCTAAAGAGAATGAGCTGAGGCAAGGAGTCCCGCAAGGATCAGTTCTTGGCTCAGTGCTACTGGGCCCATATGTTTTACTCTATATTAATGATTTGTTATCATCAGTACATGCGGATAGGGTAATTCAATTTGCTGATGATACAACACTATGTTTTCAAGCAGATTCTGTTCAACAATTGGAGCAGAAGGTTTTTATACAATGCCACTGGACAGTATTTTGCTGAAAACTATTTAACAATCAATCCATGTAAAACTAAGTACATAAACTTCAGTAGAAAGCATAGCTCAAATCTGACACCAAGTGTCATGCTAGGTGAAGAAGTGCACTCAATAAAATGTTTGTCTTCTAATTGATGACAAGTTGAACTGGAATGACCACATTTGCAATATAAGTGCAAAAATTAGCTCAGGTATATTCGTACTGAGAAGTTTGAAGCCATACTGTGGTAGATCGATACTTTTGACAGCCTATTATGGGCTAGTGTATCATTATTTGAACTATGGAGTTTTTCTTTGGGGAAACTCATCAGTTTAAAATATGAAAAGAGTGTTGGTCTTGCAAAAAAGAGCCACAAGGCTTTGCAGGGCTACATAAAAGACAAAGTTGTAAAAACTATTTCAAGAATTATGGAGTACTTACACTTCAATGTATTTACATACTTGAAGTGTTGCTTTTTTTAAAAATTCAAGTGTGATCACGTCCAAAATATGGATATACACAACTACAGTACCAGACAAACTTGTGGAATCGTGCCAGACAGCACAGGTTAAATTTATACAATAAACTTCCCTCACAAGCTGGTGCAAAGTTCATGAATAAGCTTAATAAAAGCATTCAAAATTCCCCAAACTACAGTATTTTTAAAAACAGTCTTAGACAATTTCTATTGTCTGGATCCTTTTACTCGGTGGATGAGTTTCTGCATCATGATACTCTTTTGTGATAGATGTGATCTCTTCTATTTTTTTGTGCATTGTGTTATTGTATTGTTTCATTTTAACTGTGTTTGTGTGTTTATACTTTATTTCAATTTCTTTAAATTTAAGTAAGGATTTTAGAATAAAATAAAATGTATTTTTGTAATTTACTTGTAGGATATCTTTGTTGTTTTATTTATTCTGTTTTTAGCAAGAAATGCATTTTATGGCTGATCTCATATACTTCAGAAAAATTATGTAGATCTAATTATAGATGTTTTTTTATATATACATTTTAAACTGTTGAGGTTTCCTAAAGTATTTGTGTGTATGGGTATTGTGATTTATGTTTACTGATAGTTGTAATGTAGGCTTATCACTAGGTGCCTCTATATTATATTATTTACTGTGAATTGATACTTAACTTGTCCTATACAAAATGTAAAATTTGTCAAAAGGATAAATAAATTGAAATGAAATAAAATGATGTAATTCGATGTTATGTAATGCGATTTATAGTGATGTAATTTAATGTAACGTGATTTAATGTGATGTTGCTTAACGTAATGTGATGTGATGCCATGTAATCTAACGTGATTGAATGTGATGTAATTTGATGTTATGTAATGCGATTTATAGTGATGTAATTTGATATAACGTGATTTAATGTGATGTTGTTTAACGTAATATGATGTACTGTCATGTAATGTAACGTGGTTGAATGTGATGTAATTCGATGTTATGTAATGCGATTTATAGTGATGTAATTTGATGTAACGTGGTTTAATGTGATGTTGTTTAACGTAATGTGATGTGATGCCTTGTAATGTAACGTGATTGAATGTGATGTAATTCGATGTTATGCAATGCGATTTATAGTGATGTAATTTGATGTAACTTGGTTAAATGTGATGTGATGTGATGTGAGGTGATATTGATGGTGATGGTGATGGTGATGGTAATGGAGATGGTGATGGTGATGGTGAGGGTGATGGTGATGGTGATGGTGATGGTGATGGTGATGGTGATGCTGATGGTGATGTGATGTGATGTAAAGCTATAAATCATAACCTTACCTAGTAAACAACTAAAATTAAATGAAATATCACTTATGTAAGGGGCTGCAAAGATAAATTCCCATTTAATAAGTACAAACGACATAAAATTGTTGTAAAAAGAACAAAATTTCTCCAAGCCGAAACTTAACTGTATTTCAACTATTTTGGTATCCAATAATCTATTAATCTATTTAAATTCAAAGACGACTGTTCAGTGTTTTCGCTTTAAACATCCAACAAATAAACAAATTAATAATAATAAATAAATAAATCAAAAAGTACATATTTAAACTTTTCCTGGGCATTTTAACTATTCGACAGTATAATATATATAAATAATCGGTTTCTTTACTATCAAGTAAAATTTTAAACTTCAGGAAATGAGCGATAGCAAAAAAATGACAAATGTGCCGTTAAAAGTGGGAATTAAACAAGTCAAGTTTGCGTTCTGCTTACATTTTGATTGTTTAAGTAAAACTATACGACTACAGTAGAGCGTCAATAATCCGGACGTCAAAAATCCGGACCGTCGATAATCCGGATTCAATTCCGGCGAAAAAAAAGGAAAGAAAACAAGTTGACGTGAATACTGTACAAACATAAAAATTTTTGTCAAACAAAAGCATTGATGCGACAGACTGGGCAAAACAATGCAAGGGTATTCTGCTCATAGTAGGGTAGGAGGGAGGGGTAAACAACAAGTCTGACTATGTACCTGAAAACCTGCCGCTTCCCGTGATTTCTTTGTTAGTTGCGTCTCTTGACTACATACGCTGTTTTGAGTGTTACTACACCTGTACTGTATTGTTTTCTGTGCTTATTAAATTGTACTTTAACTTCTATCGCCAATCGTTTGCGTTACTTACTAAAGCGAACCACTTCTGTAGTTCAAAAATCAATAATAGACTTATTTAAGAGCTCTAGCAATGTATGAACTGTTTAGTATTCTGTAAGTACATAAATACTGTATTGTACATTACATATTACTGTAGCCTATGTATGTATATTCTATGTTTTAAATACATTATAAGTTCATATTAATTAATGGTTTTATTTATCTGTTTCAATTATTTAACTACTAAAGTGAATTATTAACAGTTTAATCAAGTTTTATTTTTGATATGAACTTAAACGAATTTTTTTTCTTTTCGAAAATCCGGACATTTTGATAATCCGGACAGGGTCCGGTCACAATTAATCCGGATTATCGATGCACTACTGTAATTTTAACAATTATTAAATGAAGTTGTTAAAACATTCTTTGCCACTACTGATTTTTTTAATAATAATGTTGGCTTGTCTAGATAGGTTAGATTAAATTGCAAGAAAACAGACAACTCATTACCTACACACAATCTTAGGCCTTTGCAGGGATTATTATTGATTATATATAGTAAATAATATATTATATTAACTGTAAAATAAAGACTAAGAACAAATATTTACCATTTCATTACATTTTACATTGAAGGTTGCAGTCAAAATTGTATCAACTTTGTTTTACTTTTCAAAGCATTCACTAACACCTTATTAAAACCAAGGGCTGTACACAAAATTAAAAGTATAATATGTTAAAACCACAGAAAATTACTTTTACGAAAGTGATTTATGTGTTAGGGTAAAATAATCTTTACCAATAAAAATTCAGGTTTAAACTTGCAAAAAATGCTTACCTCCAATTGATCTAGAAAACGTTCAGTTAATAGAAATAAGTATTAACATTTTGTTTCCTCGAATACAACTTCTTCTACCTAAAACACAACTGAAGTTAGTTTTCCAGATATTTTAAGGCAAACTATTTAGTTCATTTATCACTCAATCTTAGTAAATAACAGAATTGTAATTATTTATGAAATCATTTTGTTTACAGTAAATGTACATACAGTAACTTTTAAATAATTTGTTTAAGAGAAAGATGTACAGACTGCTTAGCAGATTTTTCGATATCTCTGAAGCTCTGCTAACATTATGCAACAATCATCCCTTTATCCGTCTTATAAAATTAGAAATCCGCACCAGCTATGTCACGTCAAATAAAATCTAACGTACTTCATTGCAGAGCATTGTAATAAGTTGTCGGACATGCAAGCCAGCCCTGCAGTGTTCTGCCATAACAAGTAACCACAAATCAGTGTCAAAATCTTGCATGCGTTTATTAAATGTATGAAACATGAATTGTGTTGTAACTTTTAACACAACTGCCACGACTTTTAGAAACTATCTCAGCTCAAACATACTTAAAGGAATCCGAACAAATGTATGAGATAAATTAGAGAAAGTTTTGCAAATGTGACACCTTTTTACGCAGACAATATTCAAAAGTTTGAACATTTATATTTTAATAGTTTAAATTGTTTCCCTTATACAATTTTCTGTTTAGTAAAAAAGCTAATTAATTTTATCAATCATATAATTTTTTATCTTTTTATTCGTTCATGTGTTCACCTAAATTCAACCGCTTATGAGATACAGCCATTCAAAAGGTTAGGTTTAGACAAATTTACCCAACATTTTAAAAACATCGTTTGGTCTTAAAACTATGTTGTGGACTTAAATGCTTTGTAAATAAATAACAACATGTTAAATAATTGTTTTAAATATCTAACTTGATGTAACGAATCAATTGATGTTCGTTTACATATTCTCGTAAGCCTTCATTATTTATAGGTTGGTATGAATTTCAATAAATATAATACAATCGTGTAAACATTATTAGAATAACAGCCATTTTTGTTATCCGCATATATTGTTTAAAATTTTATTATTTATCAATTACAAAGTGTTTTTAATTAATTAACTTACATGGAAAGGAGTAGGGATTTAAAATCTTAAATAAGTAGAAGAGTTTCTGCTAGGAATTAAGTTACATGTTTAACAGTTTAGTGGGTGTCTATACATTACATCTAAGTGTTTATTTTGTTAAGAGTTCTTGTTTTTTATTTTTTACATTATTTAATTTTCTATTTGTTTATTTCATGGTTTTTATACTTATGAGTGTTATTTTTTCCTTTAAAGCTGAAATAAATTACTTTAAACTATTAACTAATCGCGGTAATATGGGCAATTCTAGTCACTTACTAGCTCATAAATTGTATTTCAAAACATTGACTTTTAAAAGAGAAACAGTAGAAACAATTAAAAAAAATTTGTTTTTATGTTACAAAAAACAATAATTTAGAATTATTTGGGCATTGACATTTGATTATTCTTTTAATAGTTTACTCTAATAATTTGATCACGTATCTAATAGTATTAAAAATAATATTTCATCAAGATAAATCGCTAATATTTATGAGCATATAAATCTCCTTGTCCTTTTAATTCTATTTGCACCATAAAACTGTAACACATTTAATGTACGAGTCTTCTTTACTTGACTCAGTTTTCATCAACTAGGTTTTTTCCGTTTTCATTCTTTTATTTCTGTTTTGAGAGTTTGATTTTCGAGAGTTTCCTTCTGTTTATATTTGACCTGATTACAACGTTCATGGAAACAACCGTACTAGAGCAGAAGGAAAGCCCAGGAACTTGCGTTATTTATTATTCGTTAAGAGATCCTCGTACTGATGTGATATCATGACAGTTCAATTAGTGTCAAGGCTGCTTTTGTATCCTTGTTTTCATCTTGCGAGGTGTCATGTTCACAAGTAAATAAGTAGTCACGTCTGTACGACGAATACATGCAACGGCCTCATGTATCAAGACAAAGTATATAATATATTAGCTATTTATTTTGTTCGTCGTCAATTACAGTATATTTAGCCAGTGCGTAATTATACGTCTTCGATCTCTGAACTCCGTTACTATATACTTATAACTTAATTAAAAATCACACGTGCATGGTGAAACGAGTTCTAAAATAAATTATATATGAGTACAAATATAGTTAATTAATTAGTTGTTACAAAAAACAGTAGTCTGTACATGAAGATTTAATTCTAACATTACTTATCCTTTTTTGATGAAACTACGTTGCTTTTATTTTTTACTTTTTACTCATTGCTGATTAGATGACATTTTTACTCATGCGATTTTCAAATAGAGTGCAACAAAACAAAGTTGAGTAACCTATAATTTTAGTGCCTCTTATGGCTGAAGCTGATTATACAGTTCAGCATTATTATAAGTTCAGGCAATTTGCAAGAAAAAGCTCTAAAATGAAGTACGAAGTATCTATAATGGATTTCATACAAAATCGGACTCATCTTACTAACGTATAAATAAAGGGGATAATTAATTATCTATGTAGGCATCACAATAGAAAAACAATTAAATGACTGTTAACCGAAATATTACAAGACCTTCTGAACAAATTTATTTACCATTAGTTATCATAAATTTTCGTTTTGTTTGTTTTTTACGTTTAAGGGTTGTCATCGAATGAAAATTAACTTTCCTAACACCAACATGCCTGATCGTCACCTACACTCGATTCGACGTACACCGTGCAGTACAGGTCTTACGGGAGAATAGACATGCTACTACCATTACAGCGAACATCACGTTTATTGTCATGCGGGTTTCGTGTGGCAGGTACCCTCCACCATGTAATATTTAATATTAATAATAATGTAATATAAAGTAGTAGAATATATTAGGTAGAGATGCAGGCTTATTATATTGCTGAGATTGAGGTTTAGAGTAAAGTAAGCGGGGGGGGGGGGGCCGGCGTTAGTTGAAAGCAGCAAGAGATGCAATAGTCAATCTGAGAAGACTGAGAGCAACCGCGCCCGTGAGTAGACGCATAAATGGGGGGAATTATTCTTGAATTTGCCTTATGTGATTAGTGTTACTTTAATTTTGTATGGGACCAGCAGAGGGTTGATTTAATAAAGAATGTTAAATCAACTGCCCTTTTACCGCTTCTTTAACGAACATTCTTACCACCAACCATCCTGACAACGCCCGTAGGCTCGCACGAGGGCCGAAGGCACAGCCAGACCAGGGAAGACGCCATCGCTGGAGGAGCCGGACGTAGTTGAGCCGGACGCAGTTGAGCCGGACTGGCAGCGAGGGTCCGTTACATGCGACAACTGACCGAGCGTAGCATGGGAGTTTATGTTTTTTAGTTGGATATTATCGCTGGGATTGTCGTAAGGATAGCATGGCTTATGGGCGCTCTGTACTGCACGGTGAACGTGGAATCGGGTGTAGAGTTTAACTGGAAACCTCAAGGTTTGGTGTAAGATATACATAATCCTCAGCTATAAGGCCGAAGTTAATTTTACTGATATAATTCCTTCAGTTAATTACTTGTAAACTGTGCTGAAATTCAATTCTTTTAGTGCATATAAACATCATGAATACAACAACAGCAACGTAACGGTACAATTTAATTAGTAACTTCAAAACGTATCAAAACGCAGGTAAAACACAATTCGGCATTAAATCATGTGTCACTTGAATGTAAGTACCTGCGCATAAATATCTCTTGTTATGTAAAGCATGTTATAAAGGCTCCACGATGGGGGATGTTAACTATGATGTATATTTATACACTGCATTGTGCGGGTGATATACTGCACCTTGTTCAACTTTTATATTTGAGTAATGTTCTGTTACTAGAAAAAGTAAAAAAAAAGAACGAAACGTATAATTTTCTAACGCTTGCACCAGCTAAACTAATTTTACTCAGAACATGTAATTAATTATACTTTATTAACGTTAATTATAAAAGTAGACGTTGGAAAGCACCGTATACATTAATATATGGAATACTATTAAAGTAAACAACATTAATAAGAAGGGTATATAAAGTCTCTGTGCTCAGATCCTTTTTCAATTCTACTAGATTAGTAATAATCTTTGCAGGATATAAACAAATATATAACAAAAAAAAAATACGGATTTAAAAATATCGAATTTTGAATACTGGATATGCAGCCTAAAAGCTATTGTTTAATTAATGGTTGTTCTCGAAAATTGATTTGTTTAACCGTGTAAATACAAATACCCCTCAATAACTCAGTGAGAATTATAGTTTATTTATAATAATGACTAGCTGGTGGATTGACTTCGCTCACAGATGTTATTAAATAAATAAAAGCAATATCGGCTAAATATTGTGCCTTATTATTACACCCAATTTAAAACAACTATTTTAGATCCAAGTTCCATGACATAAAAACACACAGTGAGTTTTGCCCGAATTGATCTATGTATCCCTTTTAGGCCTTCGTAAATTATTATCTATGCACCAATACACGCTAAATATCCCGTTTTCTACCAGTTTGTTTCTCATAGGTTTTTTACCTGTTGGGGTTGCTTTTACAACACGGCTCTATTATGTATGTCTTTTGTTTGTTTGTAAAATTAGTGTGTTGTAATAAATTTATTCTATTTTATAACTACCGAATGACTATTAATACATTTCACATTATTGCATATTGTTTTGATATGTATTTAACGGTTAAACCAGCGTATACAGTAGAATAAAACACAGACGATCTTATCAAAGTGTTAAGTTTTTGATCCAAATCTGTATATTTATTTATAATGGTCGTGTGTCACGTTCGTTCACGAAACCCCAAATTTTTACATTTTTTTCAAATCTCAAATAGGAACCCTAAATATTTCGGGGAATAAAAGTTGCCTAGATTAATCTCTGAAAAGTCCCCTACATGCAAATTTGTTCAGCCATTCTGGAGATTAGCCCGAACAAACAAACAAACATACAGACAGACGGATAAAAAAAATGCAAGTTTAGGTTTTGGTAAAATGTGAATAACCATAAGAGCTTAGAAAAAAGTATTAATTTCGAAATCACAGACAGCCTACTTCAAATTTATTTATATGTATTGAAATAAAATATAATACAGTACATATTATATTGCATTGTAAATCATTTACATGATCACGTCAAGCTATGGCACACTACCGCACTATATTATGTTTGAAATGAGTGAGTTCGGTTTTCTTTTTCTCTTATTTTAACAACCGCGATTCTAAATGAATTGAAAACCATTAGATCTTTCATAATCATAAGGAGCGGCTGCCTTTTCGGGGTCGTATAGTAAATTTACGCCCCTTCACAGATGAAAGTTATAATCGGTGCGAATTTACTATACGACCTTTATGATACGCCAACAGAAATGCAAGGGAAAAAAATAGCTTGAAGTTCTAACTTATAGCACAGACTATAGAGCTATAGTCTGTGCTTATAGTATTTAATCACAATATGTTTACCTGTATTCAACATTTAACAGTAGAATGTAATTTCTAAAATTAAGTTTATAGGCCTATGTTTTAGGGTTTCAACCAACAATTTGGAAAATAGGTCTACTCACGATGGTCCTGAATAGCTGCGTAGGATTTGTTTACGCCTTAGCCTCTAGCTCCTTCGTTACACTCGTAGTGGAAAAACTCGCTTTTCGAGTTTGCACCTCGATCTTGTGGCCTCGGGTTATGAGCTTTGCTTCGCTCGCAGCGTAAAAACTCGTCCGTCGGCCTCGGATGAGAAGATGCCCCAAGGTCAAAACCACCATGTCGCTTTGAACCGGGTACTTTTGTGGTATTTTACGTTTTCATCGATTTTGGGGGGACCAAGCGAGCTATAAGGTCGCGTAAAAAACAAAATGTGCAGAATAACATCGTACATTTATATTTTTAGAAAAAAACTTTAAAACAAATTCATTCTCGTAGGAAAAATCTCAAAAAATAGTTTCTACCTGTCAAAAAACATGCTTCCGGTTGTTGGATTGTTTGGCTAACGAAGTCGTCCGAGCGACGTAGACTACCAACATTTGGACCAAATCGGATAAAAATGCGGCCGCTAGAGTGCAAACACACACACACACACATATATATATGATTTTTAATGACACCCCAAAACTTGTTATGGGGACCACGATCGGTGCTCATTTACTACTCCCCATAAGGTCATTGCATAGCTCATTTTTCCTATGGAAATTCGCTAACAAGGTCGTAGTCTGCAAAAATATCACCTAGGGTCGTATAGTACATTTTTGCCCTGTAATCAACTAAGTTACCAAAGTTTTTGAAAATACAGTTATGCTAGTTTTGAACATTCTGAGTAAGTTTTAATATTTAGGCCTATTACTAAATAAGTAGTCCTAAGTTTAAGTATTTATTACTTTAATCTATACGTATGTTTAGCATAGGCTCCAACAACCAGATCTTCAAAAAAGTTAGCCAACTTAAAAGGTTAATACAAAATGTAAATGAAAAATTTAACTACAGTTATACCACGAATGGGATCACGGAACGCGGTATATATATATATATATATGTTTGGTTGTTGGTATACTGGTAACAGGTCTGGTATCACGTATCAAGGTAAGAAAGGATTTTAAAATATTTGGCCTTTAAGGGTTGCTAATAATAATAATAACCCCTCAATAAGTATTGTTTGTCACACATTCCTTAAAGCTAGAATGTTAAAAAAAATTAAATTTATTTCTTACACGATATAAAAAGTAAACCAGTTTTACATTTTGTCAAGTTCTGATAAGGGGTAAAAATGTAGTAACAACCCCTAAAACAAGAAATATTAATTTAATACTGCCTAGGAACGTTAAATTTCATATACATATTGTTCATAGGCGTAAGAGGCGCACTAAGAAAGTGTTTTAAAATATTTGGCCTTTAAGGGTTGAAACAAAACCTAAAACTATAAATTCTAGAGAGTATTTAAATAATAAATTCTTATAAATAAGAAAACTTATTTTATTTACAACGAACAGGCCAAAAACATAACTGAAATCGTCCCAAAAAAAGCTTTCTAACAAAAACAAAAAACAACGCGTCAAGCTATGATTATTTTTTTAATAAAGAAAAAAATTAAAACAAATAAGAATATAAAAGATTTGATTGATTAAATATAAAAAAAAGAAAAGGAGAGAAATAATACACTGTGAACCTACATTTAAACACTTAACAACTATTTAAAAAAAAAGCAAGAGCCAAATAAACTATTATTTAAATTTATGAATCTATAACTGAACAAATATTGATCGCGTTATAAATATATTTCTCTCAAAATCACCAAAACCGATCGATGCTCTTCACTCAAGACTCTGTACAACTTCTTCGATTCAGTACTTTCACTTGAATGTATCCATGAGTCTAATTACAAAATAGTTGAAATGTTTGGCGGTCCTTTTCATTGAAATTTCCAAGATAAATGATTCTTCCGTAACATAAATATAACTAGATCGCCTATAGAGCTTAAGAGTGAAGATAGTCGCAAATACTGTTTTTCTCGATGAGGCTAGTCAATAAAAGGACAGCCAAGCGTTTAAAAAATGCATGTTTAGGTTTTGGTAAAATGTTACACTATATGAGCTTAGAAAAAAGTATTAATTTCGAAATCACAGACAGATACTTCAATTTTATTTATATGTATAAATGCATTGAAATAATATGTAATACAGTACATATTATATTGCATTGTAAATCATTTACATGAGGGTATATTTTCTTATAAAATATCTTACAGAATACGGTTAGATATTAAAGCTAAAATTTAATTTGATAAAAGTAGGCATACATTTACCAATAAATTATAACTTAATTTTATTTTTTCGAAAAAAAATTCAAAAATCGTACAGAAAATGCTTAAATAACGCATTGAAAAATATGTATATATATTTTTTTAAATAATTAAACTTAATGTGGCTGTTTAATTAATTTATTCGAGTATGAAGCACTGGTAGAATGTGATTACAATATTTATTATGATTTGAATGCTGATTAAGGATTAATTAAGGTGTGAGGTTAAATGAACATGATAATTAATTAAAACTATAATAGAATATCTTGTAAAAAATGATAGATCAATAACATTTTGTGTTGACAAGTTCATAAAACAAAAATGGGGGTAAAAAGATTCTGGAGACGCCGAGCTACGCTCCCAATTATTGTAAATCAAGTTCTCAATCTACTTGTTATAAGTGGACCTTTTTAATTTTTTTTACAGGAATTATAATTTCTTTTTTTTAAATGGAAGGTAGCCTAAAATATTCTCTGAAAAGTCATATACATCTTAATGAAAGTTTTGTCAAAATCGGTTTAGCCATTCCGGAGATTAGCGCGGCCAAACAAACAGACAGACACAAAATATATAAATGTGTGTTAAGGTTTTTGTAATGTGTGAATAACCATATGATCTTAGAAAAAAACTTATATTTTGAAATCACAGACAACTCAGTTTTATTTACATTGATAGATAATATACAATCATTAATTAATTGCATCAAATGCTAAATTATTTTGTTTAAAAGATTCAAATTTAACTATTAGTTCAAGTAAAGTTTAATGAAAATTGTTAATAAGTAAATACTATACTACCTAATATATCCTAAAATCAATAAACAACATAATACATATTTAAAATGTGATTGACAGGAATCAAAGTGGTACGAGGAAACAGATGTTCGGGCGATTAATCTAATCCTGCGTAAATGGTCGTATCACAGTCCATATCAGATAGCTGTAAATACATTTAGTTTAGTTTAGTTTCACTTTGACATGAATGAAATACATTGGTTATCTTTGATGCCAGTTATTATATAACTTTAGAGTATCTGAAATTGATAGCAAAGCGAGGCCTCCAGATATATCACGTCCGTACTAACCGGTGGTAATTGATTTCATGAAGGGTGGTTCTGAAATATATAACTATGAAATACGCTGGTTTAAGCATAACTATAGTTTATCTATCATAACTTTAGTATTGGACTGTTGTGGTGGGCCTCTCTACATCATGACAGCCCGGTACCAAAGTTATGTTAAACCAAGTATAACTGATAGATTCTCAAATAAATATATTTTAAATGTACCAATATAAATTACTTACGTAAATAACTACCAAATGTAATTTAGAATTTCAATTTATGGATGTGTTTTATGTAGTAAAATGTATTGGTGTTTTTAAACACTTTATTAATGTTTATACACTATTATATACTATTTTCAACTTATACATTATTATAAATTGTTTACATAAATAACTACCAAATGTAAGTTAGAATTTTAATTATGGATGTGTTTTATGAAGTAAAATGTATTGGTGTTATTAAACACTTTATTAATGTTTATACACAATTATAGACTATTTTCAACTTATAAATGATTTACATAAATAACTACCAAATTAATGTAAGTTAGAATTTCAACTATGGGTGTGTTTTATGTAGTAAAATGTATTGGTGTTACTTAACACTTTATTAATGTTTATACACAGTTATAGACTATTTTCAACTTATAAATGATTTACATAAATAACTACCAAATTAATGTAAGTTAGAATTTCAACTATGGATGTGTTTTATGTAGTAAAATGTTTTGGTGTTATTTAACACTTTATTAATGTTTATACACAATAATTATAGACTATTTTAAAGTTATAAATTATTATTAATTATTTACATAAATAACTACCAAATTAATGTAAGTTAGAATTTCAATTATGGATGTGTTTTATGTAGTAAAATGTATTGGTGTTATTTAACCACTTTATTAATGTTTATACACTATTATAGACTATTTTCAACAACTATAGATGTACATACAACTAAATGATAATTTTTTTTAAACGATGCACAAAATTACATTAAAGTATAGACTAAGAAAATCTCCATATATCATTTGAGCATAACATATAACGTAGATTTGAAGCTACTTCCACCATAAAAACGTAATATGGCCTTTCATGATGAACCAAATAATAAAAAAATATGTACTGTATTCATGCAAAATAAAATAGTACAATTTGACTACAATTTTAGTAAGTTTAATGTATACCTAAAGATTGTATTGCTTTACTTTGTCCAAGCAGAAATAAAAAAAAGAGTAGAAAAAGGCGTATGGAGTTTTTTTGGAAGAAAAATCAATACAGTCATGTAACTTCGTTAAAAGAAAAATTAAAATCGATGTAGCTGACTATCTTATTTTTTGCGTATGAACGTAGCTGTTTATTATTTTTCACTTCAGAAAAAATACATTATATTGAAAAGATATGTTTTTGTTCTTGAGAGACTCATAGAAACTTTAATATTTGTAGCAACAAGTTGTTTTACAGATGACTAAAATTGTCTGCCATAGTATCATCACACACTTTTGGTCAAATTATTCCTGAGACATAGGATGCCATATATAAATGTTCTACGAAAGATATTTTTACAAGAAAATCATGTTGAAAAGTAAACATTCACAATTTTATAAGTTTAAAACTGTTAACTTATAACTTAAAAATCTTGTTACAAAAACTTTACAAAAACAAATCTGTTTACTTACTTCACAATCAGTTTCTCCACTATAAATTCAAGGTCGATGCTGTGGGTATTCCTATAATGAACAGAAAATCAAACACATTTGAATACCACAACTGTGGCATTTAATGTCTTCTGCGAACGCTCCTGATTTAAATAGAAGGTTTGTTTGTGTGTTTTTTTTTTTAGAAAGTTACTTCTTAAATTATGTATTTTTCACCATTATAACTTAATCGGTTTAAAAAAAATTCAACTTCTATATTGACAAGGTTTTGGTATACTTTCTATACTCAAAATAAGGTTCTGGTTTTATAAATGTCAACAAATTTGTGTATAAGATTCGTTTAAGATTAGCCAAATTAAGAAACAAAACGTAAATTAACAATAAACTAAAACTTATCTGAAAAAGCGTGAAAACAGAAAAATATCTACAGTCGCGAATCAACTGAGACCTGTGCAGGCGAGCCACAGATTGATTCTGGTCTGCCTTCAGGCACAGGTAAAAAGAATCAAAATTTGATAACTCTCGGGTCAAGAGTACAGGATAGCAGGTTGCCTGTGAAATCATAAACACAGACATGACGCCTTGATCCAAATCTGGAAGAGAAACTACGAAAACATCTTTCAAAAATAAAGTTCAGGAAAATTGCTTTGAGTTTAATTTTCTGTCTGTTTTGCCATGATGTTTTAAACATCCTTATTGTAACACTAGAAAATTTAATTCAAAAGATAATTTTATTGTATTTGATTGCACTATTTAATGTAAAATGGCACATCTTTAAAATATAAAAACGAAATCTCAGATTTTATATATTCGGTTAGATAAAAAAAAACTTTTTGGGTGTCTAAATTTTGACTCAATGAAGTCTATCCCAGTCAGTATAGACCCAAAGGCGTAACTAATTGGGGAAAACTGGTTTTACAAGTACACCAGGGTTTGAAATAGTTTTGATCAATTAATTCAAAGACCGTTAATAAAAGTTGCTACATGATATTAAATATTTTTTTTCCTTCAATTACTAAAATATAAGTTTTGGTTAAAGTATTTAAATATACCCTACATATATTTAGGGTGCAAAACAAATTGAACAATTTAGTTTCTTTCAATAGCCAAATTTCCCTTTTATTTCTGGGATTTTTAGTGTAGTAGAAATGTATAAAAAAAAATTGAAATACAAATTGTACCAAGGATTTTCAATTTTATGACACGGATGGTTTAATAGAATGTCGTCAGTTACAATACAAAGCAAGAAATCTCTCGACAAAACCACTTCAGTATAAAATGGACAGCTTATTGTTGTCAAGACTAAAGTGCAATTGATTAGAAAGATAAAAGCCTCGCTAAACGATATAAAGTAGAAACAATAAAGCATATAATTAAGATATGTGTGTGTTTGTCGAATGCCGCATCTTTGAATAACTTGATATTGAGCTGGTGTTTGTCTTGAGCCGACATAAAACATCTTTATCTGTATAAACCAGTCACATCAATCATAATTAAATAGAGCAAGTGTGTCGAGCCCAGCCCAGTTCACATTACAACACGTTTTACATGGGTGTGGTACTTAATTGTAACTTTGTCACCGTGGATTATCTTTTACAAAGGTAAAATAATAGCTGTCGTGTAATGTTAAATACAGTAATTTAGAGGCATTGAAGGTAGTGCTATTATAAAAAAGTATGAATTATTTATAATCGACAGAGTGTTTGTAAAATGTTACTTTGCATACTAAATTGTACACGGTTTTTATAATATGTATTCTTTGTGTATGAGGAGAATAACATTAATACAATACAACACATGGCAAGAAATACATCTTTAATTAAACATAATAAATATTTATTACTCTTGATTTTGAGAAAGATTTAATTGTTGTATGTGATTAAATGTGACATACTAAAAGACATTCTTCACAGATGTTTAACTAGAATACAACTTATACAGGAGTAATATCGAATGACCTCTCCACATGACTTCCTCCCTCTCGTAATAATTACTGTTGGCTCAGCAACATATCTCGGTTGTAGAAAAAGTTCGCGGGTATTTTGGTGTCTGTTATTTACAGATTGTTGGAGATTTCTGGTAGAAGCTGTTAATTTTTAAAACTAATAATTATAATTATAAATATTATGATTTCTGTATTTATATTTTGTATTAAAAATACATTAACAATAGAGTAAATAGAGAATTGTAAATAGTAAACCCAAGTTACCGAGTTCCGACTAATAAGTTCCTAATTTTGCTAATTATTCTAAAAAGTGAAAAACATGTTTGTGAATAGGAAAATGGGTAAGTAATTACTCCAAAAGAGGTGACACTATCTTTGAATATAAAAATGGCGTATCATGTAAAAAAGGCAATAACCGTTCTTGGCGTCATCGTTAATTTTAGTGCTAGAATGGTTTGCATGTTTTAATTTACACAAAAATTCCACGGTTCACATTTTTATTTGAAAAGTTGTTTTGTCCCGTTTGTAAATTTAAAATATCTCAGATTCAAACAACTAATCATTTCAATGCTCAAACCCATCTTTAGCGTAAAAAGTTAAACACAATTTCCTCCTCTTTTTAAAAACTTGAATTTTGTGAAATTGTAAATTTTTGCTAAAGTAAATGCGTTTATAACTAATAACAAAAACCTCTTAGTAATACCATTTTTTGAGGGCTGAAATTTGAAAATTTCAACTCGAAATAATTCGAAAACTATGAATTTTATTACAAAAATATATATTACCTTTTTTATTCAAATTTGTTCAAATCAGGTTTAGTAGTTATTTTCACTATTGGCCTTCTATGGTAAAAACTCCCCCTAACTTAAAGGATTCCTGTGTTTTCAAATCATAAAATATTTTAACACTTTTTTGAATACGTTGCAAAAATAATTACAAACATTTGATTAACAGGAACTTGGTTAGCAAGTAAATAGGTCTATTGCTTTTACTATTTAAAGTAGCCGAATTTTGTTCGTTGAAACCTATGAACGTATTGTAACGCTTTGTTATATTTCAAAACTGAAAATACTGTCCGAAAATTTACAAAGATTTTTCTTATCTTAAACGCTTAAAGAAAATTTTGACATTATGGGAAAAAATCAACTACTATTACTTCTTAGAAAAGTAATTCTCTTAATTAGATCATTTATTAGACAGCTCTCGAAACCGTCTCTTATCTTCTACTGTTACTTCTTAATATCCCAAGAATTTACTATTTTTATAAAAAATCAAATGTATTGTAATCGATTATGATAAATTTAAGTCTTCCAGAATATCATATTTTTATATTTAACATTTCTTAAATTTAAAATTTCTCATGGCATATATATTAATTGATACTTGTATTTCTTAGGTACTGTAATTCGATATATTCCAAGCTATTGAGGATATTTATTATTATTGTCTTATGGATTAGGACTATTCAAGATTGCAATAACATAATATTTACATAAGGAAAATATGTTTAAGTCAAAAACTTTAAAATTACACGTAATCTTGTAATTTGTTACAATACCAATTTAACAGTTTCAGTAACAGTAAAGAATTATAAAATGCCTAACAGAACATGTTCTGTCTCTACTTTGTTGATCCAATAATATAAATTGTTACAAAGCAAAATAGTCATAAAGCGAAAGAAACAATGAGATGGAATGCTTCGGATAGATTTAAAAATGTGTATGTGTTTTTTTTTATGCAAGAATTTTGTATATGTGAATAGATGTATCGATGTGAAAACTTGTATATTAGCTTATATATAAGTATATATTTCTTATGTATGTTCTACATATTGTTTACATCTCGTATATTTTATCAAAATATGTGCTTAATTTGTGGTTTTGGAAAGTAATTGTGCAGCTGCAGTGGAAGATTTTTGTTTTTAAATGTAGGCCTACTAAAGTATATAGTTTTAAATATAATTGAAAGCCGGTCAGCAAATTTTTGTATTTTTGTATATGTATGAATATGTATGTGTATGTATTTATATGTATGTTTTTCTTTTTAAAATTTTCTTATTTATTCACTACTTCAAACACGTTTATAAAACGGTGACCGGACATTAGACCACATGGACATTCGACCACAGCGGACTTTCGGCCACACTTTTGGGGCAACTACCTGGGTTGGGTCAGCTAGGGATATGTAAATATTCCTCGCCGGACAATCCACCACACCTTTAAAGAAGGGTGGGGGAGGGGGGTTGGAAAATATTAAAGGGGATGGTTAGGTTAGGTTTAGTTTAATTTCATTAATACTTTAGAAAATTACAATTAAGCAGAATAACATAATATTGGTAAATAATTGCAATAACAATTTTCTAGCCATAAAATGGGTTCATACCTTAAAACCAGGAACCAAACCAAAGGCTTAAATGATACTTATTACTTATTAGATTGTGATGTTTTTGTTTACGAACATAGCCGTTAATGAGATTTACCTGAGATATAATAAACTAATTTGGCAAAACTTATTATGAGGACGAGACGGAGTAGTGTAGTTATAGTCTTGAAATTAGTTATATAGTCAAATTGAACATATAGTCTTGAAGTAGGCTAGTGTAGAAGTAGCGGATGTACCAGCCCTTGGGCCTACGACCATCCCCTTTAATATCTTCCAAACCCCTTCCCCCCACCCTTCCTTAAAAATGTGGTGGATTGTCCGGCGAGTAAACATGTCCCTACCTGACCCAACCCAGGCAGTTGCCCCAAAAGTGTGGTAGAATTTCCGCATATTTTCATATGTGGTCGAATGTCCGTGTGGTCTAATGTCCGGTAACATTATAAAACATCGAGGTAGTTTAAATTGTTTCCTTATATTATAATTATTTTGTAAATAGAGCTCTTTTGTCTTTGGTTTTTAGTTTACTGTATAAGATATATATATAATAATTATGATTTTGTTTGTGAAAATGTAATAATATAAGGAGCAATAAAATATTCATTCATTCATTGAGTCTGAGTATATACAATTTCTCAGATTCGCGAATTTCAAAAAAAATAATTCTGCCAAAGTTAAATTTGAAGCACATTTGTTTGAAAATAAAATAGGAATATTGTTATGTTTGTTTAGCTACAAATATCTTCTAATGAAATGTTCATCATTGCAAATTCTAAGAACTTGCTCTATACTGCTCTTCGTTCTTCATTAGTATAACTGACAACAAGGGTATGCTCAAATTAGTATTAATTACAAAAGTTACTATGAGTTATTATTGACAGATGTTGATTTATTAAACAAAACATTTGTACAGTAGGTATGGTTTGAATGTGAACAAACCTTTACCGAGAGTATGTCTATAATAAATTAGTATTTTGTCCCACATTAATGCCTATAATTAAGAAATAACGATGGTGTTGTCGTTAACTTTTAATTACACTGGTTTCTCAACACGTCATGATAATTCCCAGCGGTCGGCCTCCTTGAGTTCGGAGTCGGAGCGTTTACACTAATTAGTCGAGCTCAAAACATTAATTAATCAAACAGATAATTGATCGGGACAAGGCCACCGGAAACTAGTATATTTTAATATCGTACATTAAAATAATTACTTCCAGACTGGGCATTAATTCAAGTACCTCGGCAATTATTGTCGGAAAGGTATCTATGTAGTCGGGTACTCAGGTAGCAATAATCTTTGCCTGATTAAACAGTATAATTTATAGTCGATTATAACTTTAACTTGTCTAAATAATTAAACCCGCTTGAAGTGGTGCCATTAGCAGCCAGCAAGATGACATTAGTAATTCAATAATAATTAACGTGAAATTCGATTTAACATACGGACAGGTTTTCGTTTTTATATGATTTGAGAAAGTCTTTAGAAAAAGAGGTTTAACAAGGTTGAATGTATAATTAGACATTACTAATGACCTTTGGGAACATCTGTTTAAGTCGCAACAAGTACTTAGTTGGTTGCAAAGGAAATTTATGAATGTAGATAATATAAAAATTCTGAAACTATTATAACACTTATACAGTTATAAAACATTTATTTTGATACACATATAAAAGTATTAACTAATATATATTTATAACCTTTCAGATGTAACTATATAGATTCGCACTTTAAATGTTTTTAATAATATCAGATAATAGATTTAACTTTTGGCTAATTTGCACTTTTATATGTTGTAAATTATATGAGTTTAAAGATTTCACTTTTGGCTAGATTCTACCTTTTAACTAACGTTTTTAATAGTATGAGTTAATAGATTTCACTCCTGGTTAAGATCTTACTTTTAATCGTTTTTAATAATATGAGTTTATAGATTTCATTTTTGGCTAGATTCGCACTTTTAAATGGTTTTAAAAATATGAATTTGTAGATTTCACTTTTGGCTATATTATAGATTTTCACTTTTAAATGCTTTTAGTATCATGAGTTTATATATATCATTTTTTTCTACATATGGGTCTTCACTTTATGGGTCTAACTGTGTTTATTTGTGTAAATATTACTTCAGTCCTTGCATTTCAGACTTAATCTACAATTTTTTGGTTCAAATATTTCTACCCATTTTCCATTTAGCTAAATTATGTACATTTAGTTGCTTCGTAATTTTTTAAAGTCATCCTAGTAAGGAATTGTTTTTTTTTTACAACTTTATCATCAAAATATTTATAACAGAAATGAAGTTTTTATACCTTTGAAAAGGGTAATTTTCGGTATATTTTCAACTATAGATATATATTTTGAAACAATAAGTCTCGACGGTAATTAAAACTTTCTGAATATTTTTCTCTAAGACATAGGCCTACGCTAAGCAAATGTCGTATGCAAAATACAAAATACTGCAATAAGAAAACATTTGAATAGTTATTTGTGAGACACGTTTGAAATAGTAAATTCATTACTGTATTCACAAAATAAATTATCAAAATAAATCTAAAAGAAGCGCGATTTTTAAATCATGAACTTTGTTTGTGTTCGTATAAGGTCCTTCATATTTTCTTTTCTATTCTATGTTTGTTTGTAATTTGTAAAACTATTTTATTTTCAAACTCGTTATTTTTCCACTTAAGTTTTCTTCCCCAATACTTCCGGATTTAAAATTCCTAGCCTAGTTAAGCCTAAAGTTTACATACCCGGGGTTCAGTTGAAATATCTGTTATTTACGACACACTGGTTTTAAGAGTTTAAGTTTATGGGGGCGTATATAAACTACTGCCGCTTAAATTAAACACACAAAGGTGTGTTATCGATGTTGCGTTTAGCCTAAAAAACCGCAGTAGCTAAATCTGTTTATGACCAAAACACTTCAATATCTCATAAACATACGACCCAACGATAAATAAACTGCGCTCTAATTGCAATGGATTAGTCTTCTGTAACGCTCCTTAGTCTATTATGATAAGTCTGGCCCTTTTAATAAACGGTAGTTTAGAAAATGTATACTGGGGAGGATTACGAGTCAAACTTTCTAAATGTAGAGTTTCAGATATAAGAAGTAGTTTTTTTATAGATGAATAGTTAAACAATTTGTACAGTTGGGTAATTTTAATCGGATCACAATAATCACTAAGCTGATTTTCCCAGGAAAACGAGTCATGAAAAATGTTTAAAATATGGAGGGTTCATTGCAACAACAGAACAAGTCCACTAATGTAGACCCTAAGTTTTAACAAAAATGTCTTCAAAGTTGAAAATTCATTACTTTACCAAGACAACAAATATTGAAATTATAAAAATATGAACACATTTCTCATACCATAACTTAATTTTTTACATGATGACTCTAAAAAACTTCTATAATCGTGGTATGCAGGACTTGGTCCATTATTGCTCTGAACATTTTTTACAACTGGAGCTGGTTTGTTGTTGGTCTGAATATTAGCGTGGTACAGTGATGCTTGAAACTAAAAATGTAGGATTTTGTAAACTTGCATTTTTATTAAAAAAAGACATATTGCGTTAAAGTTGTAACTAGAGTTTTCATTATGCGTTAACAAACTTATGTTAAAAAGTGAATGAAAAACTACAAAAAGATTTTTTTTAATCATAAAATACTTAAAATGTAATAAAATTACTTTTTTTAATAACAACAAATTTATGGTTCAGATCTTTAACCAGTTGACAGCTTGACCGTCAGTAACAATTTTTCTGGTTATTGGTCGCTTCTTCTAAAGCTTTTGTGGTTAAAAAATTATCCCTACTTGAAGATGAACTTCAAATTGAAGTTGTTTGCGCTTGGAAGTTTTTAAACTGTCGTTCCGATTTGTAGCTCCCATATTTGGTGACTTGCTCTTTCAATCATCTCGAAATCTTTATCTTTGGGGAGAAAAGAATGACCTGACCGAGAACCATGTAATTTAGGGCTGTCTTTTTAGCTTTCATCGCCGGATTCTTCACAATTTTCAGCATGGTCATGTTGATGTTGCGGTTTTGTCCACCAAAACTGTCTGACAATATAATAATATTTTTGTCTTCCTTTGCAATTCCTCGTAAATGATTAGAGAGACAGCTTGAAATTTCTTCTGCCCCTCTTCCTCCTTCCGTGTTTATGATAATAAACATACATGTGGGCTGTTGATTCATTAAAGCAATGAATCCCAAAGTTGTACATATATATGTTGCGTTTGTAATACGCCACTGACGTTGAAAATGGAAGAGTTTTTGTAAATCGAATGTGCAAACATAAGTGTATTATGATAAACCTGCCTTGTCATTATTTAGTAATCTCTTCTCTAGAGTTTTTAGCTAAAATTAGGTGATTTTCTTTAGTATTTATCAGATCCTGCCTTTTTTTATCGTCAGTTTCTGCTTTGATCTCTATTTGTAATGCGTCACAATCCTTTCGTGTATTTTTTGCAGGAGGTTTGTGTATCTAAATACATAATTTTTTAAGTTACCTTAACAATAAACACAGACAACAGTTTAGATTAGCAAATGCTTTGCTAAAGTATTGTACTGTTGTAAATCAGATTAAAACAATAACTTACCTTCTAACGAACTGGTAACATTTTCAGAAGGAACCCATTCACTGTCTGAAGCCATCTTTGTAAAGTAAACTCATTACAGTTAATTAACAGTATAAAATAACGTTTTAGTACAACGAATGTAGGAATAATATGTTGGTCAACTCATTAACCGTAGTCATAACCTAAAAAAGGACTTGGTCATCTGTTGTTCTGAAACAATGGTGCAATCCATTCAGAGCAATTACAGATTACTGCGCATTCAGTGGGAAAAATAAAGTACTATGGACTTGGTTTGTTGTGGCTCTGAAAGAACACGAATTTTTAAATAGCTTAGTGTAGTTAACCCGAAATTAGTGAAAAATGGACTTGATATGATGTTGCTCTGATCACTCCATATGGAAAATGTTAATTGTGTCACTTTATATTAGATATGTTCAAAATAATTGTAAATTATTTACCGAAAAATGATATACTCACAAAAACTAAATATGTATGAGTATAATGTACAATACAAGGCCATCGATAAATGTTATAATCTAACGAACAAGTCTTTTACCAAAATGTTCAGAGATCATTAAACTTTCGTGTTTGAACGCTGTGTAACTTTGTTTTACTTACCAGTGTACGGATATGCGTCATATATGCAGCTTACACAGGAACTGTTCAGCAGAAATCACAGTGAGTAAATTTCTACCGATAAATCAACATTTCGTTTAAATGTGTGTGTCTTAACCATTGTATGATTGCCATAATTGTTGAATCTACGGATTTCAAAATTGTCAACCTAAATACGTTCTACATAATTCGATCAAATAAACGTCTGGTACGAATTCATTAAACACGATAGTTTGTTAGGAATGTTTAACTTAAGATAGCCAAAGAGTTCCACAAATTTAATTTAATTCAAGCACACATGTAATTTTCAAACAAGATGGTGCTTCCACCTATGCAGTTTTATTATTAGCTTAAACATCTCTATCTAATGGGTTATTGTGGTCGGTCCACTTCGTAAAACAGGATCAGACGACAATAAATCTTTTCATGTCAGGATATGTTAAACAATATGTATACAGTAAACAGACTAAGTCAACACTTTCTTTAAGATATGCTTATTGCAGCTATACACACCATCGCACCAGAAAATAATTTCGTAGAAGTCATGGACTGAAACATTGAGTTCCCCTATGGCATATGCAAAACAAAAATTTCAGGTAATTTTTGATTTTTAAAGTAGAATATAAATCTGTATTTTTGTCCGAACTTATGGGTAAAAGAATAAATCAAGTTCTTCTATTCGTCATAATCGTAAAGTTATATCAATTAATTTTTGTATGTTCTTACATAAACTTACAACTGGATACTTGTGTCACTATATACCTCTCACCGTGTTTCTCTTAAGTAAATACCACTCTGTTTTTAATATTGAAAATAATGAAACATGTTACAAAATCAAATTTCAATACACTTTGTTTCTTCAATAATGTACAAGCTTTATTTAAACTGTCATTATTATCTGCTGCAGAATTAACTTATCAAGAGTTAGGTAAACCTTGTCATCCTACTGCCGTTTTATATTTATAATATTACATGTTTGTAAATACAAAAAAATAAAAATTGAATAGAGTAAATAAAAATGTACAGTTTCGTTTGACATCACTATACTTTTAATATCTTTACAAAACCTTGTACTACTTTCATTGATATTTAATTTTTGTTATATTTTATTTTTGGTTACGGAATCAAAATAATAATACTATTTTTTTTTAAACACACCCTCTTATCCTCAGTTTGGTCTTATTCACAAGTATATATGTTGTCCTACTCACTACAGTCATTCACAGGACCTTCTGAATCCAACTAGACATTCCTTTGTATTGGAAGACTGTCGTCCCATCCGAGTATTACTCATAAAGTAACATCTGTAACATATATTCCCAAAATTAATACTTCAATTATTTTTTTAACTATTAGTGCCCCCTTTGAAGGTAAAATAACTCTTTATTGGTTATGAGTTATATTGTAAATCGTTTTTAGATTGATCACAAACTAAATTGTTATCAAAAAAAATTTCGAGAAACTCCAGATAGTGCTTCATTATCTTTTAACCAGCATTCAGCTGCTTAATTATATAAGACAAGTTATATAGGTAAGGCACAATATAAAAATCAACTACTACGTTATAATTGCATTTTCGGTGTAAGAGGTAAGTGTCCACGGGGAAATCAATTTGTATAAATAATTACGTTGCGCCCTTGTAGTATTTGTCATACTCTTTCCTACGAAATGAACACACAATTTGTTAAAGCTCTAATGGTTTAGAAATAAATGAGTATGTTTTCATATAAAAATAAATAAAGCATAAAAGATAAATAATAACTATAAAAACAGATGTGGCGAATGAAATTGTGTAAGTATGTGCAGAATCATCAGAGAAAACAAATGTAGTAATTTCCTTAAAATCAAAGAAGAGAAAGAAACGTGTTTGCTCGCGTTCAACAGGAACTCTCAACACTTCCGTTAGCGTTAATCTGTTTTTATTATGACATTAAGAGCTTTGAACAGGAAACAGTTAAGTAGCAGTCGTATCATTAAACAGTGCAAATTATATCCCAGTTAACTAAAATAATGATCCACGTCCCGTCGCCAGTCATTGCCCCTTAGACACATGTCTCCTTCACTCGTACATTCCTCATATGTTCCAAAAGTAAGTTATTTGCATATTTATGCAATTAGTGAAATACTGTCGTAATATACTAACGGCATGTATTGCAATGTTGGTTAGAAATAAACAGTTAGTTGTATTTCCTTTTCAGTTAATTATTTAGGTTGTTTAATTAACCTAAAGTGGTAGCGATGTTTTTAAACGACGTTTTTAAAGCTGCCTCCTTAGTAAATATACAAAAATGTATTTACCACCAAAAACATTCCTACATTTTACCTTTAGTAAAATCAAAATTTAACTTGGTTGTTTGATCTCTCCTACAATACAATTTATTTACTAATCTAAGCTTTATCAGCTTACGTGAACAACAATAATTACAAAACTTACAAATTGAACTTCAATTCATTCTGTTTGTGTAACAAACAAAACACTTAAACTTTATGACCTACAGTCACATCTAACTAAATACTTATGTTTTCCTAAAATAAAATACTGAAAACAATATTAGTTATTTAGTATGTCTAATATAATTTAAATAATATGCTTTTTCAATTGATTTTCACGTTTGTTTTAAACTTAGTAAGAACTCTTTACTTTTATTCTGAAAATTTGATTTAATTATTTTAATTTGCATGAAATTACTTATTAATAAATCACTGCGGGAGGTTTCTGCGTGCTTGGCCTTGCTTCACTCGCACAACTAAGACCAGAATCTAATGTAGTTTTTACTTAACTACAAAGTATAGGAATAACTTGGGATGTACTAAGGTACTACTAAATATCCAGTAAGTTGTTTATTTTATAAATTTGTAAAACGAAACCTTTGGGGAATGTATATTTTTGACAAAGGTACCCAAAATGTATTTCAGTCTCAGATAGCTTAACACACCAAGACCCAATGCTTAAGTGGAGTTCTATAATTATATTATTGAAAAACCTTTCTTAATTTCTTAAAGTTTCCTTTCTTTAATAAAGTTAGTGACGAGTTAACCCTTACATATTGAAATAGGGTTTTTACTAAATCATATTGATTCAGGCCTAACCTAAACTTGTTTTCCTAACTGTTTCACTATAATCTGTAGTTTCATTGTTATTCTTTTCAACTCGTTGCTATTACAATGGATATAAATTGAGCTATTTAAATTCCAGTTAATCATTTTCTAAACCAATTTTCGATGATATTACTTAATTTGGTAGAATATCTCGACGTTGAATTCATACATTCTAAAAATGTTCAAATACAAACTTTGGTAATTATCTTTGTTTTCTTCTTGAATAGTAATTTTTGCTTGTTAATTAATATAAGTGTTAATTGTATCAAATACTAGGTAATTCTGTTTTGCCAGTAAATCGACGGAATATCCTTTTTTATAAATTTAATTTCTTGCTTAAAACATAAATATGAGAAAATATATTGTTGTTGATCATATTTATGAATAAAAAATATTATATTTGTATGTTAGAAAGAGATAGAAAAGGCTAAGAAAACATGCCTGGTAAGTATAGTGCTCACCTGCAATATTCATTACTTGAAACCTATAGTGAACAGACGTCAGCAATCTTGTAAATTT
>JAGFPH010000413.1:297461-348700 GCA_018207615.1 Philaenus spumarius | reverse complement strand
GAACTAACACTGAAAATCTGAATATTTTTGGCACTTGTAGGCCTAACATTCCTTAAACATTACTTGTAAGTTTAAAAATATTTTGCTAAACTTAACTGTAGGCTCTTTAGATTAAGTACATTAAGGGCACAGTTTTTCTGTTATTTTTACTTTTCAGTTTAAATTATTAAATAGATAGCAGCCATATTTAAGAATCTAATCAATAAAAAATGTATAATAGTTTTCTAACTAATATAAACTATCATTGAAAAAGTGCGAGTTGGTATTTATATAAATTTATTTTACACTAAAGAAAGACAAACTCATGATTAAATGGTTCTGACAATATTTGAATTTATGAAGTCAATTTGGTAGTCAGGTAGCCAGACTGGCTGTGTGCATTAACCTTCGGCCATTAGATGATTACCATATTTACTGCCCCCCTCCCTAAACCCAGAACTGGCGACGACAATCACCAGGGCGCCCTACAAGACAATGAATTACATTAATAGCTAGGGTTGCAATCACCGCCTTTGTCGCCCCAACCCTCCTACCTCCACACAATTTATTGCTAGGTTATCTTCATTTATAAAGTGCGCATTTAGACAATATTAAATAAACTTTCATGATACCGTTAAAAGATTTTCCTGGCGTTTACAAAGTGCTTGAGAACTTTTTCGTTATATTTTCACGGTAATAAGTTTATGCCTATCTTAATTTGAAGGGAGTATTTGAATGGATTATTTTGAACAAAGCAGTATAGTCGCGCACAATCTTAAGTGGCTAGTATTTAAGAAAAAAGTTACCGGTTACGTTTTTTTTAATGATTTCATAATTCAAAGTATTACAATAATTTTCAGTTGCTTTCAAGTTTTATACAAACTCGAATTTATTATCTGATCTTTATATGAAATAAGCTTCGTTCTCACCGGAAAACGGAAAATGTAGGAGTGGCTTACTTGGCTCGGAAGTTTAAGGAGAAATTGTCTTCAAGGAATGGTTAGAAATTCGTATGAATATTATGGATATTTGTCTAGAAGGGAAAAGTTGATTTCAGGCCATCTTCAGTGCTTTTTATCTTAAACAACAAAATAAACTTAGTTTCTATCTTTCCGAAAATTTGTGTTTTGAAAACACACAAATTTATATTTTTTTAAACTGCGAATAAAACTGAGTTGACTATTTTTGTGAAACTTAATGCTTGTTTAAGGAAGATAATCAACCAATTTCCTTAATCATTTTAAAATGGGAGCCATTAAAAATATTTTACTTAGAATATCTCGATTTTTAATTTCAAAATTACAAGACTCTTTTAATAAAAAACACAGGTTTTTATTTTTTCTGTCAAAATTGAATCGAGATATAGAAAACTGAAATCCCAATTTCTTGGTAATTGGGATACCCATAATTATTCTAAACCAAAAATTTTCTTTGAATTCTTCTAGCTCTTATTTAATAAAGCAATCGACAATCATTTAATTTCATTTTGAATAGACTTATGTAAATAAATTAAACGGAAAACAAATAAAGGCTACAATAATTCAGCATTTATTACAAGCAAAAAATACCTAAATTTGTCAGAAAATGTTTTTTTGATCTAAATACAAAACTTCAATATATTTATTAAAAAGTATTTTCGTAAGAACAACAAAATATATTTTACTCTGTGCGTTCAAAATAAATTAATGTTTTGTTCAGAACACGAAACGATGGCTAGATAGAAAACTAAACCACTTAGGGCGTATTTGTATTTTACCTTTTAATTATTTTTACCCATATAATTGGTTCAAAATTGTTTCTGTATCTTCATAAGATATTACTATAATATAGCATGTTTACAATCGAGAAAGATTGGACAGTTTACCAAGGATAAATACATTAAAGAATAGTAAAAATTGATATCACAAAAAAAGATTATTAAAATGAAAACGGAATAATCCAAAACATAATATTTTTGAGGAAGATGTAGGTCTATACTGTTTACCACTAAATAAAAGCCAACCGATTCTGTTTCGTTGTTACCACATGCAATCTATATCTATATAAACCAAATACCACTCGCTCATTACGGTTTCTCGAAATGTAATGAACGGAATACAATGAAGTGTGGAGATACTGCCACACGGAATTGAAGGCGCATGTACAGAAAATCGAGTATAGCTGATATTTTCTTTCAAAATACCATAAAATACACTAACATTGTTTATCAAATCATAAGTTCAGTTTTAGCTATTTATATTTTCTTAAAGAAGGTAAAATACACAGCGTTTGGGCCTTGTGTACCTGTTCTCATCCAATCACTGACCTCCAATTGGAATATTTTGTAATAATTAAACCTTATTTGTTCCACGAAAATTACTTGTACAAAATATGTTTTTGCTAACTTATAAAAATTTAAAACATTAAAAGCATTAGAGTTAAAATGCTAAGGCGTGGGCTTATTGACATTTTCAGTAATTTCAAATCTGTTGCAGCACCGAAGTTGAGGGTATATAACGGGATATTGTATTGGGAATCTCTATATTATATTTACTCTCTTTTCTGTCGATTGGTTATGAGTTGGGTCTAATACATGACTGACCTAATATAATGTAAAAAAAATGTCTGTGTTGATGGGTATGTATGTGTGTTCGCTATTCACACCCATACCGTTTGACGGATCGAAAGAAAATATGGCATAATGGGTAGGCAGCACAAGAAAGGGCTAACGACCCTACAAAATACACCTTTAATTGCCATAAGCATAGAGAGCTAGAATTTAACACGATTTTTCTGTTATAAGACATTAAAAAATAAGTGCTTTCGAATTTCGATTATTTGCGATTAAGGGATAAAAACGGGGATATATTAACCACTAAAACAATAAATATTCATTAGTTCACTTTCCTTGAAATTAGAGAGTTGAAATTTGACACATTTATTTAATTGAATTTCACAGAAAAAGTAAACCTTTAAAATTCAGTCACTACAGTCTAAACAGATAAAACGGAATAACTACCCTATAAACACAAATATAAATAAACAATAAACAACAAAATCAATAAATATTAATGCCACTAACTTTTTACAAGATGGAAAGTTGAAAATTGAAACATATTTTATTTTAAAGCAATATACAAGAAATAAAAACATTTGATTGTCGATTACTTTAGTCTAAGGGGAGAAACTAAGCATACAAATATGTAATAATTCGTTCACTTGTTACGAAGCTAGAGACCTAAAACTTTTCACGTCATATTACTTTCAAGTTATACATATGGAGGGCAGACAATTTTATTTCGATTAATTTCATCTAAGGTTGAAAATATTTTCGTTGCCAATATTCTAAGAAAAATATAATCACAACAAAGCCTGATTTTTATTTGTCACGTTCGTTCGGGAGCTATGAATAACAGACTGATGGAAATTTGATTTTTAAAACTTAGGTTCTAGCTGACCATGTATGTAGGCCTAAATGGGAAATATAAATCACTACGCGTTGACTGGCCAGGGAACTCGGACCTGGAAGCCTCAATATTTACCCGACATTTCTTTCATTCATTTATTCACATCTGCAAGCGAAGTTGCTAGTGCCTGCTAGTTGAGTTGTATAACTAAATACAAGCCCAAGTATTATGTGTTTTATATTTGTTACTTTGGGATGTGTGTTTGGAATCACATAACTCTACAAAGGCTAAGACTTAACGAACACAAGAGTTTGTAAAAAGTGAGACCCTGAAATGATCTCTTGGAGAAGAAGAGTGACACGTTCCTTAAACAAACATCATTTAGTGAAGCTCAACGTCAAACTATTAATCAAGGCGCAAACATTTCGTCCCTGGATTTATAAAATGAGATGCTTCCTATAAATCGGTGATCTTTTAAAAATAATTAGATGAACTTGAAATAAATATGTTTATAAAATAAATTATAATTTTACTGCACATATTTAGCCAAAGTTTGTTTTCTCGAATTAGGCTTTTATACAGGGTGTATCAGAGCGGGTGGCCGGCTTGAATAGCATTGAAACGAGAATACTTAGACATTTAGTTTAAACTGATAACCCCCTATTTCGACCCCAAGGAATTCAGGAAAAATATTGTTTTTCTTAGAATTACTGAGTTTTTGTGTACGTTATAAGTAGGCAAATACTTTGTTACAAATGTTATTACAGTATTATTTTATGTTAGCTTAAATTTTGTTATAATTTAATGTTGACAACTAAAACCCGGATTTTTAAAAGAGAAAAACAATATTTTTCTGTAAATTTTAAGCCAATAGAGAAATGAAAAAAATTCAAATATAAAAAATGTTGATAATTGTAAGAGCTTCAATTTGATATGTAAGATGACCCACATTGCAATTTGAAAAATTTTGAGATAATTTTAAACTTCTAAAAGTTGTAAATTTTGAAACCTGCTAAAAATGTGGGAAAACCTACCAAAATTAGGTATTGTTTGAAAGGTCACATCTTTGTCAATGTACCTTAAAACTTGTAGCTGTTAAAAAAAAAAAATTATGTCAGATGTAAAAAGATATGTAAACTTAAGTTTCTATGATGTTTCGGGTCACCCTGTATTGACGGTGCAAGATAAATGAAAACATGAGGTACAGTACGACCTACCTTTACATTTGAAAATTTCCCAAAAACAAACACCCAACACCAAAAAATACCCTTTTGGGGCATTTTAGAGGGTTGAAAATATTTTTCCTGAATTCCTTGGGGTCGAAATAGGGGGTTATCAGTTTAAACTAAATGTCTAGTATACTCGTTTCAATGCTATTCACCCTGTACACCCGCTCTGTATTCTGTAAAATCTTTGACAGTTACACATTTTAATACAGCAATTATTTAAGTTCAAGCTCGATATTATATTAGCTCTTGAAATACTATATAAAACATCTTCTAGTTAAAACAGCTTCAAATTGATCCCTTTATTGAAACTGTTCTAGTTATAATTTGTTTTAATAATTGACCGAGCGAAGCGAGGTCTCCGTTTTAGCTCAACCGTTCGGCATTTCATCTGTCTGTCTCACGATTACGGCCAAACGCCTTGACCGATGTCATGATTTTTTGCATGAATATTCATTATTCCTAGGCCGAGCTCTGCATATATACCGGTTTTTTTTCATTTTTCATTTTTAACCCCTTAAACAATATTTAAATGGCGGCCGCACCGTTTCTCTGTGTAAGCTTTTTTCCAAAGCCAGTTTGTGGCTTAACCGTAAGTCGAATTGAAAAAATAATAGCATTTTGTCAGTAGAAAATTTAATGTTCCACAAAATTGGTTTCTTGATTTTTTCCGTATCTCTAACGATAAGCTCTCAATAAGGCCGCAAACTTCAAATTTGTTAAAAATCTACCAAGTTTTTGTATTTTATCCATGTTTTTATACGTTTATTTTTTAGATATCTTCATAAAACCTTGAAATGTTATGCAGAGCGAGAGAAAGAGAGCGCAACCTGCTGTCTTGCTCATTCCTGCGCTACATCAGTGTGGCCGCTGTGATTATGAGTGAGTTTTGGAGGGGGGGCCGAGATAAGGAGCCCGATTGGCGTTGGGTCGCATTTACTAAGTTGTAGTCCTTTAAAACCACGTCTGTTACAGGGCTCTATAACAAGGGCTAAACCGTTTCTTTGATCTCGGCACTGTACCGCTAGTTTCACTCTGACGTCACTGTGCTGATAACTGCAATTCTAGAGCAGTGGACTCCGGGTGCGCGCAGTCGTTAACTCGCTGTTGTACTCGACGGAAAAGCTTCAGTAAAATAAAACTTAGATATTCTTAATCTACATAAACTACGGATTCTAACAGTGTAAATTTTATTTTACTGAAGCCTTTCCATCGAGTTACAACAGCGAGTAAACGACTGTGCGCACATTAGTGAAATATTACCAGCTGGTGTTTATCAGCATGGTGACGTCATAGGCGATCGATACTGGGTCACTGTAAATGATCAAAATGGCATAGCCCTTGTTATAGAGCCCTGGTCTGTTATTTCAACGAGCGAGGTCTACTGTTCGCAGAACTGCTAGTAATATGAAAACAAAGAAAGTGTATTAACTATTAATAAGTTAACATTAAAACTCACTTTATTTAAAGAAAAGATTTCAAGATTATCTACAAACAGGAGGCTATGTTGTGAGTTGATGTTCTTCGTGCAACGAGTATATTTAAATGTGTAGCAATTCATGGCTTGTTAAACCAAGCACCCTATATAACTACTATGGCAAACATATATTCTCAGCTTGGCGTCGTATAAAATTACCCATATTTAGTTGGCATGTTTGGCAACACACCTCTAAAGTAGTGGAAGCAATCAGTTGTAATAATCTAAATCTCTGTAATTTGTACAGCAAATGATAGGTGAAACTTTGAATTGCAAGTGTCCAACGAGCACCAGCAGCTGCTTTAATGAAAGGAAACAGTTTCTTACTAAACCAATTAAACATTTTTTCTGTAATCAAAACTGCTAGAATAGAGTATTTTTTTATTTCTAAAGAACAAATGTAAAGACACTAGACTAGTAAAAAAGGGTAAAAGATTAAGCTTAACGATGCCAAAAATATTAAACAAACATATAAACATCGAATGATGTGCATAGGGTCTCGTCTTGAGCCTTAATACATGTAAAAGAGAACAATATATTTTACCACTATAAAGACGTAAATCTATTCTTTACAAAAAGTTAGAAGAATACTTTTTGTAGCTAAACTCATAAATGTATATTTTTTTAGGAACTACGATCGCAGCCCATTCAGTTTTTGTAATCTCGATTAAAAGTTGCAGGTGATTATTTCCAATTACATCTCAAGGCGCGCGGCGTTTAAAGATCTATTTTGCGCTCTCTTTTAATCCAATCTTTAAATCATAGAAACAAAATTATAAAAATCACTCAATATAAATTTGTTTGTCATACATCAAGAGAAAATCTTAGTTTTATACCATTAGTAAAATTTATTTTTGTTACCCTTCGAAACCAAAACAATTATTATTGCACATAAAGAATAAACATAAATTTGTTCACAAAAATATGCAATTTAATGTAATTTTTAAATATACATATGCATACATACATGCATATACACACACACATTAACATACGTTACAAATATATAGTAATAATTCTTCACAAAGTATAGTAATACAAATTATACACAAAGTGGATGATGTACAATATTTATATGTAAGAAAAAAAACTCCGGCATAAAAAGTTCATAATACAATATTGATAATAAAGATAATATGATATATTGAGAGACTTATATACCACAGATTTACAAAAATCAATGTATTTTTTACCAATATTTTTACAGTTTGCAACTTTGTAGGAAAATTTTGTTTAAGGGTTACCTTAGGATGAATTTACGCAGGAAGTGCCAAACTAGAAATTTAAATAAGTATAAATAAGCAATTTTGTTTAGTATAAATATTTAAATATACTGATACAAATACATGCAAAGTGTTAAATGAATACACATTTTAATGTATAGGTTAAAATTTATTTATTTCGATATTCTGGTACGAACTACAGTCATAGTATAAATTTTAAAAATGTATTATAATTTATTGTAAGTATGTAATTCAGGAGAAAACTGCAAATAAATATATAGCGCTATAAAAGATAGGATTAATAGGATTACAGAGGTTATAAAGGTGGCTTAAACCAGCCACCCAAATTATATGTAACATATTACAAGAACATTAACTTTTTAAATGTTTCAACATTTTATTGGATCACTCTTTGTCTAAAGTTGTATGAGTCAACTTCAAACTTCAAAAATCTGGAAGCGACATATCGTTTAGCACCATAATCGAAATTGAAAAAGGTTTTACAGTTTCTTATTGCCTATTTCTAAATTTTAGATACTTTTTAATCGCTACGTGAAGTATTTCATTGGATGTGAGGATGTTTGAATTGCATTTCTACTAAATAACACCCCAACAATTCAGTTCAGCATTTTTTGAATCAATAAAAGGGTTTGATTTTTTCATAAGATAGTATTAAATATTATTTCTAGAAGTGTAGAATGCATGAATGTGTTATTTTTAAGAGGATTGGTAGTGTAAAATATGATATAGGCAAAATATAAGGAGTTAAGAGCACTTTAGATTGCTTTATATTAATTTGGTTTCACTTTCCCTTTTCTTGAACACCTGACGGAGACTCGTATTTTGTTTTTTCTCTGTTTTTAAACAATGACCTAGACACCACTACCAAGGTATAAAGTCACCTATCCATATAGGTGACTTCATACCTATTATAATAATATTATTTCAAGTCCTGTCTTATTTATTTCATGTTCAGTTGTATAAACATTTTGTTGTTCTAGTGTGGAAATAAATAAATAATATAAATAATGCATGCTATAGAATACCATTGTTTGTAACGCTATTACGTAACTAAACATAACTACCTTTTTGGACGAACATTCATGAAATAAAAACGTTTACTCATTGTAAGAAATGAAAGTAATCCAATTAGCAGTTTTTCAGAGCTATTTTTGTATGAAGAATATTAATAGTATTATTGTTATTAATATTATTAATTTGATGTAGTGTAGTTAATATTATTTCACCGACGATTGCCTATCCAAGCTAAGATCTAAAATCCTAACAACATTCATTAGTTTTGTAAACTACTCAAAACACTTCCTCTCCTTATTGCGTTAATACAAAAAATATGAAATTCTTTGTTAGTACATAAATTGAAAATTATTACAACCTTAAGATTATTAATAAACATTATGCCCCACAGATCTACCTAAATAGTTAAGCAATACTGACATTTACCAACCCATTAAAAATTATTAATGAAAATTTTGCTTTACTTTCATCTTTCCCAACAATTAATAAGAACTAAATGGATCTGTGGGTAGAGACCACACCATCAACGGGGGACAGCATAATTTAGTTTTAAAAAAAGAGCAAAACATTGAATAGGAGATTCTGGGAACTTAATTTGCTAGACTATCACGCATATACGGTTGTCGTTATGACCGTCCAACCCCTACAGCCCATGCTGTGTAAGTAATACTTTTTTGTAATATCATTAAGTGTTTTTAGCCAACGTCATTAGCCAAGCGGAAAAAAGGTTTCAGGGAACAAGCCTTATCAAGGAATATTAAAAGCAGGGAACGACTCTGTACACAAATTACAGAAGCTTATTTCCAGGCGCCCAGCGGGAAGCATCCCTTGGATAGTTATATAATCGATTTAATGTGGGCTAATATCAACTCTATTGTTATAAAGCCCGCTTGCTGCATGATTCGTTAAGATTACAATGGGAAGAGAGGGTGATAATGTTCTCGTGGAGATAGATTAGTTATTATTGCAATATTATGTTAATTAGTGCTGTAGTAAGGATTTTTTAAATTATAAGCATGCAAATTAGAAGAGATTTAGTGCGGACAAAATAATATGTATGCTTCTTTAAATGCAAATTAAATTTATTATTAATGTACTTAAATAAATGTAGCATTTACAAATTTCATATACTGTACAAGTTTTACTCTTGATATAAATTACAATTTAGAAAAATTATTTAAACAGTACAAATCCAGTTTTTTAGAGGTGATAAGACGTTTTATAGTTGTAAAAAATCTAAAATTGATTACGTACAACGCAATTGCTGAAGTTCATTTGTATTTCGCAATTGTTTAGTTTGTATTAAAATATGACATGGTCTTTTATGCAATGTACAAAATCACATATTCTATTTTAAACTCTGATTTATTGCAACTACAAAACAAAATTAATGTTAGGAAAGAGAATGTTAATTTTCTGGAGAAAGAGGCTAGTCCGATAAAGTTACTGAAGTGTAATTTACAATATGAAAGAAGGGTTTTATTGTTACAAACATCTTCTTAGTGAGTCTACTGACGGGCTAGACTCATATACTTGAAAATTAATTAGGCATATGAAATATTCCCTTCAAGTAACTTTAAAAAAAGTACAATTCATCATCCTTCAAAACGTAATTCTTATGAATCTCCGTAGTGCTTCCTCATCTTTTAAACAGACATACATATTCTAAGTAGAAAGGTAAAGTCTTTACTTTATTTTAGTAACCATAATGAAGTCCACAAAATTCAAACCTGAACAATTGCGTTAAAGGTTCTAAATTTATTAAGCTGTAAGCACTAGTTAAAAAATCCCATTATTTTTTCCCTTTAAACTTCGAGGTTCGCATCCGCTCAATGTTTGTGTAATGTACATGTTTTTAGTGTTGCTATTGTTTTAATGTTTGACGTTCTCAAATAATGAGTGAAGATCTAAACATGGAACATAATCCCCGAAACGCGTAAGGAAAAGAAAATTAAAAGTAACAGACTGTGTAAATAAAGTATTTATGTCATACTATTAACTTAGTAAACTGAAAACATATTTAGTAATGCGCCGCTTTTGTTTATCAAGTTTCTTATTTCAGTCTTACCCGTTAAGAATATTAGCCCCTGTGTAATTACTAACTAACAAAGGTTACAAGTACTAACTTGTGTAAGAGTTAGTCCTTTAGGACACATTTAAGTTCTTAAAAATAGTGAAAGTCATAAGCTCCTGAATGTATTGGTTCATAGCCTAAACAACTAGTAGTCAGTGAGTCAATGCAGTAATAATTGAAGTTATCTTTTTCCCTCTCCACATTTCATAGAGAGCTTTAAGCAAAAAAAAGTTAACATTTTCAAAAAAATTATGACTAAAACATTATTTTCTAAATTTTAGTGGCAGTTTACTATGAAACGACCTTGTTTTGTTGAAATGAGCGCACAGTCGTGTTAATCCTGCGTTTGTTCTTTCATTGTAAATACGAGGAGACTGACATTTTCCTCGAGAATGGCCCAAAGTTCTTGACTAAGCTTTCCTGTCTTTAAATTAGGAGGAGTATATGTCGTGATTTATTTGCCAAAATCTCCAAATAATAATTACAGTTTAAAGAAAATCACTTAAAATAGACAATTTTAAGGTTAAAGTAGCATTGTTTTTTAAAGATTGGGGAAAATGTTTAACACTTTTATCACACATTTAAATTAACTGAGTATTATTTGTATCATGAGCAAACAATTTTTTTTTTTTTTATTGCCACAATTTGCAGACCAAACACATAATATGTAGAGTTTTTAATCTCTTGTTAGTTGACTAATACAAAACATAAACTTATTTTGTTCTTGCATTACTAAATATTCATTAACATTATAACAAATGTTAAATTACAAAATAACATTATATTAGTGGTGATAAATTTAAATAGATAAACAGCGTCGACGTAAAAAACCAAAAGCTAACATCACTATATTTTCACGCTGATTTAATAACACATGTTTGCGATATGAACTGATTGATTTATGGCCGGTCGTAAATTAATCCTAATTAGGCTTCTTTTACCAAAGCTGAAAGTATTAAATCGATATATCTGACAGTGTGGCTTAACCTAAGTGACCTCAGTATTTTGAAATATTCCTTAATGATAAAGTAAATAAATCAACTCTTCAAGTTTATTAGAAGATTGCTGTGTAAATGGGCTAATTACTTATTTGTTCCATAAATTTATGAATATTGATAATTAATTATTTAAATGAACAGTTTAAATTGTTGAACCCTGAATATAATCTGTTGTGAGGTCAACCAATATTTTCATCATACATTAAGAAATGAAGTTGCATGTTACAAGCTGTTTTAGTATCAGAAGAATGTTACAAAATTTGTAAAATATGTTTTTAAATGACTTTGAGTAGATTGGAAACTCTTTGGGCATAAAATATTTGTTTAAATTGTTATTGTAGTATGTCGGTTATTTTGCTTGATAACTTTATTAATGTTATTGCTTAAAGTAAAACAACAGAATACCAAAATGTATAATGAAATATAACACGACAGATTTTATAGTAGATTCTTTTAATAGCAAAACTTCATTCATTACGTTTTCCTCTTGTAGTTTTAATAGTTTTTAGATTAAAATATGAATTTATATATTTGAAAGAAAGTATTAAAAATCACAAAAATTCATTATAACAAGCAAAAAGCAAATGTAAGTCTGCCTGGGCAGACCAATTTGTTATCACAAACGTTTAAATATAGCAGAATCAATACATTTTTCTTGTCAAAAAATTTCAACATTATATAACATTGAAGGAAATATATATGAGCCACTTTGGTAGTTTTACTGAAGTAAATTTATACAAAATATCATATGTTAGGTACAGAAATATTTAATTATTAACATTCTTCTTTCTCAATTACTACTTAATTTGATTGACTGACTACAGTTATAAGATTCTCAACGAAGGTACCTATTCGATTAATTTCTTTAAGAATGCACTTACTTCTCCCAGGCGTGATATACAATAATCTCTTTATATTTGTAACTTTTGTGTAATATTTCACAAGTTTATTTATTGAGTAAAGGATACATTTTTGCCTAGTTCTTGAACTAAATATATATAATTTTTTTCAATTCTATATCGAAAACTGTTTAAAAAAGTTAGAAATTATTAAGAAGGGAAGACTTTGTCCTAAGTTACCTAATTTAACAACTAGACACAAAGGCAAAAACTAAAATATTCATATCGTTTGTGTATTAACGAATTTGTTTATAAGAAAATAAACAAATATTTTTTAAATAGCAGCCTACAGAATGTTTACTTATGTAAATAAACATAAAACGAAAAAGTTAAATTTTTAGTTTTACATTTTAAAATGCACTTTTGCCACTAAATTTGGCTTCGTTATTGTTTAATTGCTATAAATAATTCAGTTAATATAAGCAATGTAATTCTGTAATATTTTAAAATAATTATATTATCCGTATAACAAACAAAACTATTAAACATTATTACCCTTTATTGGTTATACTGACGAAAAAATGCCTTAACTTAATTACAGTACATCCACCGTCGAGCAATGATACGTCACTGAATCCTTCTCTTCCGAATTTGTTAAAGGTCTTCAGCTCAAATGTAATTCTGTTTATCACGTTTTGGTACGGCAACAATAAAAACCTCTTCTCAAAAACAAGTAAACAAATAAGCATATGTTTATTTTATCATTTAAGGTCAATAAAATCTGTAATGACGCCGGTAATAAACTGTTAGGACGTCAAAGGAAATGTAAAACTTACTTGCTGTTCTGGTTTTTACACTTTACGTAAACTTAGCTTTATTTTTAGACTTATCATCGCAAAAGTTTAATAGTTTAATATAAAGTTTAATAGGTTCAAAATCGTATCCGTTATACAATTTAAACCAAGCTTTCTTAAAATGTATGTTAAGTTAATTAAATCCTCATGTAACTAAGGTTTGTTTGAATACCATATATTCCTTTTATGGTGTAGAACCTTTATCGAATAATTAACAAAGCCACATCTGCGTGTTTTAAGATCTCCTTAATTACTCGAGTTTTTACCTTTACATAAACTACCCTTTTTGGAAAGCAAGTTGGCCGAGAGGCTAAAGATTCTCGTCCAGTTTGCTACAACTGCAACCTCCAACACAGATTGTCTTCGAATCTAGTTACTGGCGATCGAACTGAATGCTCCCATCGTCTTTATTAATCCAACTGACATTAAATTAAGTAAAGGAGTTAAGTAAAAAATAAAGTAAAGCAAGAAATATTTCTAGTCTTTCACTGTATGATTTTTATATGAAGTTTTCACTTTGAATAACAAACAGAAATAAATCAATATTCCAATTAGTGTTGTTATGCTGAATGTGCTACTTATGGGTCTGTAAGAAATTTAAAACTCTGAACGTTATCTCATCCAAACAGTTTATTAATTTTCTTATTCACCACCATATTAAACGTTTAATTCGCATGCAAATTTACCAAGTGAATGACAGCTGAACACTTTGGAATTGTTTCATTTAAAGCCGTTTTTATAAATATATCATTTGTAATTGCGTGGTAAGAAAAAAACAAAACATTCTGTATAACATTTCGGATGCGGCTTGTGATTTACATTTGAATATTAAATTTATATTGCGTAAGGAAACAAATTTAAACTCCGTACTTGAAAAATGTCAATCACATAACAAATGAAAGAGATTTTTTTTAATATAAAACGAAATTCGTATGAGTACGGCAATTGTGTTTAAAATGATACATTTCAAGCAATTTTATGATATAAAAGAAATAAGTGGTTTTAAATTTTACATTGTTTTTACTGGATAAAAATCCATGATGACCGCCAATACAGCAGACCCTTAAACTACTGCAATTTAGGAACTACAAACTTGAAACTATGCAAATTAATGTATTCTGTAGATAAATGGCGGAATACTAAAAACATATACTTTTAATAAAACCTACATGTTCATAATTTATAGTCTGGTAAGCAGTGAACAAAAAAGCATAGAGTTGTTCATAGAAACTGTAATTTTCTGATGAACTGAATTACATTCTGCGTTTATTTATATACTAATCATGTTACGGGAAATATGTCATCAGTAAAGTATTCATAAAGTATATATGTTTTATTTTAAACTGTAATTAAAAACTAAAGTAAATTAGTATATAATTCATTGGTAGACCATTATTCCGTCTACATTAAAATAAGATATTTTATAAGCAATACATTCACACTTTTCTTCAAGGTTTATAGCTTCGTGACGACTTTATGCATATGTTTTCACTTAACCACTAATATCAGGAGAAAGGCAACAAGAGTTGAACCAACACTTTGCTCCTACAACGTCATGTTTATGCAATCACACACAACATGCGATGTAGTTACAATATCAAGTCCAGATCTAAAGTACGTAACGCTAACAATATCGTTGTGCAGTACTGTAATGATCATATTGGTAGCCTACGTTTATTTGCAGTAACAAAGACATTACGTGTGAACTACTAGTAATTTCTCTCCCTTTACTTTTAATCATATCATATAAGTAATCATATCTATAAAACAGGAAAGAACTTACAATTAACTTGTTTAAAGTTTTTGAATGTCCTTAAAATATTGGGCAACTTATATTAACTGACATTATATTATTTAAACATGATGTTATTTAGCTTCCAAGAATGCAATTATTATAATAATGGGTAATTAATTACCTTATTTTTATCCGTCGAGCACTCTAAAATATATCCTTTCTGGATTACCGGAATATAAGGATATATTTTAGAGTGCTCGACGGATAAAAATAAGGTAATTAATTACCCATTATTATTATATTATTTGTCTCTAATAAAAATGTATGAAGTGTAATATAACTGTTACAAAAATAATTCTGCATAATTACCATTATACTTTTAATGAATTAAAATACACATTATAAACATACTTTTAAACGCATCAAATAATTTTACAGATTTATTAAATAAGAAACCATTTTCAAAATATTTTAGTACTGAATTTATGTCAAATATAAAAATCTTTTAAACGAAGGTCACATCATTTTTTATACAAAACTTAAAATAGCTAGGCTACGAGTTTTTGTGAGAGGTTATTCTAGCGCTGCCAAGCGAGATTGGGTTGTTACTATTATTTGCTTTAGCTGCCAGAACGGTGATTTTTGTTGTTGAAACTTCTACAATTTCTCTCCAGAACGAAACTATAACGTGTTTGCAATCTACTAGGTGTTTAATCAACTAGGTAAAATATTGAGTTTCTGTAATTTTACTCATGTTTAAAATTGAAATGTCTTCAAAAACCACTCCACCCAATCAAATATGCAATGCAGAATTTAGATTTTTAAACATAACCTATTTGTTCAGTGTTTTTTTAGGTTATAAACGTAATACATATTTAGTTGAAAATAATTGTCTTAACTTTTGCACCCTCCCTATACGTCTGGAAGAAGAAGTCTGTTATAATCTGATAATGTTAATGAAGTCTATAATGTTTTGATGGACACGATAAATTAATCCCACTCAGATACATATAACGCACAGATGCAATATATCCGTCAGATTCGTTAAATAGCAAAATTAGAGTCAGGAAATAATAATGGGGAAATTGTTTTACTTTTTAAATAAAATTCTATATAATTTCGTTTACATAAATAATATTGCATACAGTCTTAACCTCTCAAGAGTAGTACCGTTCAGACAACTGGAGTAGTAGGCATTGTATCAAATCCATTCAAAGTTATTGTAAACCTTCTAAATTTTAATACAACTTTACTATGAAACCATTTTTGGCAGACACACCCTTACTGCGACGGGTGAACAAACAACCCCCTTACAATAATCTAGTCGATACTACCACAATCTTTAGCCTGAAAATTAAAAACAAATTAAAACTGCAACCCTTAACGCAAGGGAGAATACAGTGTTTCAATGCTTAGCTATGGGATTTCAAACTATGTAAAGGATTTTTATAATCGCATCTAAAACCTATACGTTGTTACCTAAAAGGTTTGAATACTTAGTTTTATTTAACTAAATAATATGAAATCCGATGTCAGAGTCATTTTGTTTGACCATAATTCAACACAGCTTTCTGTGTTAATAAGAAAAACTAGCATGACACCTTATCTGTCAACATCGGTTGAGTAGTTCATTAGCAGGGACATAGGGTCATCTGGCTTCGCCATAGAAAGGAAAGGCACAATTGTAAAGTATATTATATATAGTAAAATGTATACTTATTGTATATACTTTTAAAGCAATAAAATAAATCCAATCATATGCTCCCACCTGAACATTAACATTTATTTACATGGAATTCTTTATTGCAAGCACTGAAAGACTAATAATTATGCATTCACATGTCGCATGTTTGTAAAACACATAATCACATGGCTCCAACCGTATCCGTAAGTATTTAATACTCGAGTGATTTATATTCCACTGCAAAACAATTATCATTCGGTTACATCTAATCAAGTCGTAAATGCCAACATGAGTTATTTTCCTACTTTACTGTCTGCCTTTTATTTCTGTCGTTAATGACGTTGTTTGAACAAATAAAATGTGATAAGCATGCTTTAACTTTGTGCATAATTCATTGCTTTTGTGGAATATTAAATTTAAAATGATTGAGTGTTCCGTTGAAGATATTTCTGATTTCCCACTAGTCTTAAGTTTAACTTATGTTGCGTCATACTTACGGGCTGAAATACTAACCACGAGGAATTTGTATAATGTTATTTATCAGTATTCATTGCGTAATATAGTGAAAAAACATATATTACTTTGTTGTCTAATACAAGAAATACGTCTTAAAAATATGCTGACTACATTAGCAGTTAAATGAACAAACTGATTTTTGTTAAACATCTGTTCGTTCATTTGCTAATGTACATTAAGTTTAACCTACATTTTTTAATTTAAAATATTATAGAAAATCCTTATTTGGAAAATTATTGTGACTACATACAATAACACTAATTTTCTGTAATTAATACATTTTTTCTTAATTGCATAACTATACGACATATATGACATGAAAAAGGTACTTATTGCTGGATGAATTTAAACATATTTTAGTATTTTATTATATTTTTAGCCATTCAGTCAACGCTAAAATTACAGTAGCAAATTTAATAAATATCGTTGTAAGTAGCTAATAATAATATGCTCTTTTTAAAATAACAAAAAAATTCTCTTACTACTGATACCCTTGTTTTAATTTGTAAACTCTATATAATCTATAAACATGCCTACAATAATTTTTGTAGGACACCCCTAACCAAAATGGTGGCCATTTATGTGATATTATTAAAATAGTGAAAAAGCAGATTTCACTCCCTCACAGTTTAACATCATTTGATAACATTTTTATGATTCTACATTATTTAAAAAATAATAATGTTAGTAATTAAGTTCAATTAAGCCACCCTGTATATATACATATATATGTCCACAAACAAAGTTATGTATAAATAATATTTTAAGGAAAGAAATGAAAATTAAATACAAAAGAATAAAGTAGATTACAAACTCTAGCAACAATTCAATTGTACAAAATGTTATAAAAACCTAACTGATATTTTACTTAAATCTAATACGAAGTTTACCGTTCCTGACCTTAATATCCTTAATAATTTCCTATTATTATTTACATAAGAGTACACATAACATTATCATACACATCACTTTCACAATCACACAAATACACATTATGCTATTAAGGGTCTGCTGTAGTGGCGGCCGTCTTGGATTTTTATCCCATAAGAGCAATGTTAAATTTCAAACATTTATTTCGTTTACTTTTTATCATAAAATTGTTTGCAAGGTCTCATTTTGAGCACAGTCACAATACGCATCCGTCTTGCAATTTACATTTTTTTAAATGCTTTTGATTTGTTATGTAATTGACATTTTGTAAGTACAAAGTTTGAATTTTTTTCCTAATACAATAAAAAATGTAATAATAATAATAATAATAATAATAATAATAGGTCTTTATTGAACTAATATACAAAACTATTACAATTTCCTCAAAACTTCAGACAATACTCTTGGTCGGAAAACCGTCAGAGGGGTTGCCAATCCAAATTAGTTGGTCGTACAAAAACAAAATCAAAAGAGACTGAGATCAAAGAGAGTAAATTGATCAATTTTCCAACTGAACCACACTTTCTAGTCAATATATATAAATAAATATATATGTATAGAAATAATAATAATAATAAATTAATGAATAAATTAAAAATTAAACTCCTTGATTAAACTAGTCCTATACTGCAAAAGTGACTTATCTTACACCAATGTCTTCCATTCAAGTGTTCTATTAATTCTTGTGCTGATAACACATCCTTTGCGAAAATTTGTCTTCTACACTCCTTTAGTATGGGACACACAGCAAGAAAATGTCGAATGTCTTCATCTTCATTGGTATTACACAAGGAGCACATTTTCGATGTTGCCGTGTAGGAATATTTATTTAAATTTAATAATTCCGCCCTGGCTTTCAGAAACCAAATAATTAGATTAAATTTACTTTTGCTACTTAAATAATCTGTATTAGAATTCAGCTGTTTATATATTAACGATCTTCCACTGTTGTGTAACAATGCTTCATAATTTGACTTTATTTTGGTTTTAATTTTAGTTATAACTTCCTCAATCATAAAATTCGGAAACACATAATTATTGGGAATATCATACAGTTCACATAAAACTTGCCACTCATTATACAAATAAACTTTTTTGGCCAGTACCTGCTTTAGTAGAAGATTTGGGTAACGAGTTGAGGGCAGCTTAAAACATTTCTTCATGTACAACAAATGCAGTTTAACTGTGTACACAAAAATCGGATATATTTCAGTTTCTAGAAACAAGGCATAATTAGGTGCATTTGCCGGCAATTTAAACATTTTCTTTATAAAAAAACGCTGTGTCACTTCCACTGAGTCATATGATTTATATCCCCACACCTGGGCACCGTAACTTATTATTGAATAAAAAATGTATAATGAAAGATAATTTGCAAGCCGGATCCGAAATTGTGTAAAGAATATTCAGTTTTTTTTCAACACTCAATTACAAAAGTTGAAATGAGGCAATGTCAAAGCGTTCAGCTGCAAGAAATTGCTCTGTTTAGATAGGGATACAGTGAGAAGCGGTTGCGCTTTCGGTTGCTTTCAAGGTTACTGGAGCAGACCCTTAAGCCTAAACACTGTGGATATAATCAAATAGACTAAATTGGTTTTTATTTCCAGTAAGGAGAGATTAAGTATCCCGGTTAAATTTATAGAAAACGTAATGAGTGCTAGGAAAAAATGTAATTACGTTTATATTTAATTCATTAATTGATTAGGTTTTCGGATCGTTCAAGGGAGCGATCAAAGCTCAATTGATAAGGTGGTAGAGTGCCAATACGCCAAGGTTTGAGCTGCTTTATGTTCGACTTGGTTGGTTTTTGGAGCAACTTTTGGCGTTAGTTTTATTTTACTTCCAGTACAGTATTAACTGTATTAAGTTAGAAATAGTGCCTGTTAATAACTTTCATTTTTATTAAAGTTTTAATTTAGTATTTTTATCACTTTCGTTTCTAATTGCGTATTCTGTTTGACAATTTTTTTGTATTTTATAATCAGTGTTGCCTTACAAAATAATAGACAATAAAAGTAAACATAAATACTTTCTCAATATTATGAAAGTTTTACTCTTGGTTTATACTTCCCAAATATAAATAAATAGAGAAGGCCTGAGATAAACTAGTAGATTAGAAACCAACTACGCAAAATATTTTTTATATTTAATTCAGGAAAAACACAAAAACAAAATGTTATAAAAATTCATATCCTTTGTGGAGTGGTATATAAGAGTGCATACGAGTAAGTGCGAAATCTACTAAGTCTTACAATTTCTTGCTTGCCACAACTAGATGAAAATAAAAATCTATTTTACATTTTCCTAAATTTTAAAGATAAAACATTATATAGTATAATTGCAGATTTAAAAAATAATTTAATTTCTGACTATTGTTTTTAATGTTGGAAATTATTTTCGTAAATGGATATTCTTTCAACAATTAATGAAAAATAAATTGCTAGAATTAGATATTTTATATAGTATGAAGTAAATACAAGTCGTGCGTGCAGTAAATAAATTAGAACTTTTAGAAGCTGCAGTTAAACCAAGTGACCAGACATTTATGTGAACATCACTTGATGGTCAGAACCCTTTCCATTTATATCGGAAACTCGTGAACACGAATTTCTCACGAAAGTTATAAAGTTTGAACTTCTTTACTGACAAATGAAAGGTCAATAGTGGTTAGTTACAATTAGGGAAAACTCATGTGGGCTTCGCACGCCAACTCATTCCCTTCCTCAAAAGGTATTTAATAATTTCATTGTAATAAATGTGTAGTATTAAAAATAACCTCAACCTCAAAACTACTAAATGGAAAATAATATTCTAATAAACGACTAAATAAAATGTGTTTGTTTACAATAGCCGGAAGTTATAGTAATGCTTAAAAAGAAACTACCATCGCCTCCTCATAAACAAAGTCGAAGCCTAAACAGTAGAGTTACAAAATATTTAAAAATATTAAATCAGATGTTAATGAAAATGCCACTGAGAAATAGCGTTCAAGCCAGTTTAGAGGTTAGAATAAACATGGAGTTAATATTATTACACTAACACCAAAAATCGTTCGTAAGTTGGTCTACACATTATAAATCAATTAATAACAAGCAATATTTCACTACGAGTATTTTACGGGGTATTTATACTCCTATATTTTGTATTGGAGTTATTCGTAAATTATACTAATTTCCATAAAACTTAAGGCCAAAGTATTTATATGGACCAGTACTAAATAAACAGTAAGTGTAATGGTTTCACATCATTTGACAAACCAGTTAAAATTATTCAAGTTAATTTTAAATTGTGTATAGGCTAACACGTAAACAGACAAACTTATCTAATTAGTGTTAATATTTATATTTAAGGATAAACTACAATAAAATTCTCAGTTTAATTTATAAAACCTTCTCAGCATATATCTTTACTGATAGCCTATAAAGGGTATTCAGATTTATCATAATACAAGTTTGAAAGTTTCGTATTTCTAATACGTAAAGCGCGATAAACTAATATTAAAAAAAGGGTTGTTTCAAATTTATGTTGATAATGAATATAACACTGTACTTAAGTTCATAATTATGTTAAATTCAATCACCAATATCACAATATTTAATATTTTAAATTTAGTCTTTTAATATAAATTGGAAATCATTTGGAATTTCAAGTTTTTAATTTTGCTGTAAAAAGTTACTCACAAATTGGAGAAATATTATCATCTAACAGATAAATCAAATCAGTTTTTAACTGGCACTTTATCTACGGTGTTTCAACATTCCATTTTGCTCTTAATAATACTAATTTGCTAAATAAAATAAGTTACATATGTGCTTAATATTGACTTGTTTAATTGTTCATTCAATTCAATTAAAACAATAATTTACGTAGACGGACATAGCAAATAAAAGTGTTTTACCAATTATTTGATAAATTAAAAACACACACATTTCTAAAACATCAAAAATTCGTTTATCATAATTTTAAAGTAAAGTCTTTATTATGCGTTTTCTGTATTTTAATCGTAGAAATAAACCAATGAGTCATGCATATGTTGCACTGGTATTACTGTATCACTGTAACGATACACGTTTATTAATTTACACTGGCTTTATGACACACTAAAACAAACTAATTATCCTTTGGTTACAACTAGCCAAGTAATAAATGCCAGTGAGATTTATGATTTATGTGACAGGTTTTATTTCCGTCATTGAATACACGCGTTGATGGAGCTCATTGAATATTTTGGACATAAATTAGCAACAACTGTAAATCAATATTTGTTTATATCCGTGCCATGAAATCATTTGATTAACAATACGTATCATAAAATATATACTGTCGAGTAATTGGCTACAAGTGTATGGTACTTATTTAGATAAAATACTAGTACAGCTAGTATGATTTTCTCTCAGATACTATTTTCTAAAAATAATTTGGGTTTGCACAACATACATTTAGTGTAAAGAAATTGATAAGTATTGTTTCCGCAATTAATTGAAGTTATATAGTTTTAAAATTTAATAATGTTATTTTGATTACCGTCTCGACAACAAATTTAAACATCATATAAATTTATGTCTAAAAAGCAAGTTGTAAACTGAAAAGTTTATCGGAATCTAAACCACATTTATATCAAGATACAATTTGTAGTTAAACATAATGATCGAACTTATGGTATATTATTCCTTTTTGTTAACAAAACTTATATTTATAAGAATTTACATCAAACATTTCGTCAATATTGAAACATTTAATGCTTCGAGTTTGGTTTTTTCTAATTAGTGTAATACATTTTAGCTCTCTAGGTTAACGTAAAGTATGAGAATTATTATTTATTGTTTCACGGGTAATTTTCACCGTTACATGCAAGTAATAGAAATGCTAGTGCATTAATCTTCCAATTGACCACTTATGAAACAAATGTATCAAAAACAGCTCTTTAACTTCATGGGAAGAATAACAATTAATTTATATTGTAAAAGGACTGTCACCCCCGTTTCTCTCATTTGACGCAACTATTTACATTGCATATTTTATTATTTCTTTTCTATACAGCACTTAAAATTAATAAGTTTATTTATTGTTTTAGGGGTTATAACATTTTTACCCCTTAACAGCACGTAACGAAATGTAATACTGGTTTACTTTTTATATGTAGCCTACCTTGTAAGAAATAAATGTACCACATTTTAGCTCTCTTGGTTTAAGGAAAGAATACAAATTAATATTTATTGTTTTTAGGGGTTGTTATCACATTTCCACCCCTTAGCAGCACGTAACAAAATGTAAAACTGGTTTCTATTTATACGTATCTTGTAAAATATAAATGTACAAAATTTCAGTGTTTTAGCTTTAAAGAAAGTATAACAAACAATTTTATTGTTTTAGGGGTTTGTTCAAATATAGGCTTAATATTTTTAAATGCTTTCTTAGTGACTCTCTAGCTCCTATGAGGAATATACATACCGAATTGCACGTTCCTAGGCTTTATGATTTTTGAGATATATAATAAACCAATTTAATGTTTTAGAGGTTGTTTCAACCCTTAGAGACCAAACATTTTACTTTCTTAGTGCTCTTTTAGAGCCTATGAACAATATGTGTACCAAATTTCATGTTCCTAGGGTGTATGGTTTTTGAGCTATCGTGATCAGTGAGTGAGTGGGTTTTTGATTTTATATTATATAAATGAAATTTGGTAATTTCACAAAATTATTGAACGTATGGCATATATTCCTTTTTGTTCATCTATGGCATATATTCCTTTTTGTTCATCTATGGCATATATTCCTTTTTGTTCATCTATGGCATATATTCCTTTTTGTTCATCTAACTTTTAAGAATAAATTTTTAAGAAGTTACACCAAACATTTCGTCAATGTTGAATTTTAATGTTAAAAGCAACAGCCGGTTTCCAATGCACACAAATATACTTTCTTAAATTGAATTACCTATTTGTAACCAATGTGTTTAGTTTCACCGTTAGCTCTAGAAAAAATATTGTTACCAGAAGTCTACACGTGAACATGTCCATGAGATAAGCACGGGCTGCCCAAATTAATGCCTGCTATCTTGAGGATTTGACCTTGCTATTTGTTACTTGTCCTAGTATTTTGAAAAAGATGATAACCTCCCCACCCTCCTCCCACTTAACTTCAAAATGTGTAATGGGTAAAGCTTGTTATACTTGAAATTAAAGATCACATAAAAGATTTACATTTTGAAAAAATAAACTAAAATAGAACCAACTGTTCTACTTTTTCAGAGTTTTAGAATCTTAATTAAATATAGAGTTATAAATGAGAAAATTCAATTAAACTATTAAACAAACTTAAAATGAACAAATTAAAACATATTTCAACTTTTGTTTCGACTAAAATTAATAATTTTGTAACCACGGATTTATTTTCTTGTGTAAATTTAAAACTCAAGATCATTTAATGGGACCCGTATCCTATAACGTGTCGTACATTTGTACTAAAATTAACTTTGAACGTACACAATATTAATTGTAGAAAACATTTTAATAATTTTAGTACTGAACTAATTTATCTGTGCAATATAAAATGTATAGTTTGATAATTACTATTTACATGATTACATGATTTCAAGCCACCATTTCTTTAACGATTATGTCGGCACTACAATAGCATTCCACACACGGTTGTGGCGGTAGATTCTTATCAATTGTTGCATGCATTTCCAGTAATGGCCTCCACCTAGATGCACCTTATTTAAAAAAAGCACAACCGATTGCGTGCTATATACCTAATTAAACCTACCAAACTCTCAAAAAACCATGAAAACATTTTTTTGCATTCATTCAGATTTGAAAAAACCATGTTGTAACTGCATAAGTATAATTTGCATAAATTGAATTAATACTATTTTATATAAAGTAATTAATTGTTTTTGTTTATTTCCTTCCAACTCATTTTTTAGAGTTTTACTGCAAATTAAATATTATATAAAACAAATTTTTCATAGCTTTTTCACAAACTTTTTTTATATACGACTGTTTTTCTGTAAACTGAGGTTATTCCAAAAGTTTTATTCAGGGATTTCAGAAGTAGAAAGGTGATAATAAAGATCTGAGCAACATTTTTAAGGACATTTTTTAATAAAGCTCAAATGACACCCCACATAACAGAATAATAAAATATTATTTTGTGGTTTACCAAAAATCAAAGTAGCACAAACCGTACGGTTTAACCTGGGAGAAGACAATTTTATTACGTAAATCCAACATTGTAATTTGTCAAAGAATATACTTATTTGAAGGAAATGTTTGAAAATACAGAGCTTGATATTAAGAAGCCGAATTTCCCCTAAAACATTTTTGTTTTATCTCAGTCGCGACTGTCTCTCAGTTTCTACAACTAGTCGTTGTTTACAACTCCAAATATTCTTCTCAGCATAATAGAGAATCCACCACATTAAGCCAAAGACTTTGTCCTTATACATCTAACTAATATCTGATGAGTCCTTTATATTACATCAAATGATGCACAGCTAAAACTTTACCTATTCTTGTTTGTGCAATATTTTAGATATTTTAAAAACACCATAGCATAATTCTCGAGCAGTAAAGCAGAGTTGTATCAACACTTTGTACCTGTATATTTATATAGATATCGTAGTGCTCATTGTTGTTGACATTCCAAAATAACCCAGTTTCTTCAACAGTTTTAGAAGTTTAAACCCGACCTGTCCCAGCAATAAAGCAAAGTAAAGTAATTCCTCCGACCCTTTCAATAGTCTTCTCAATACATCAAATTTAAACAGATTTAGACTTTTAAGCTATGCTAACATACAAATTCAAAAGTTAAAATTTAAACAACCAGGCCTATTTGCTGGCATACCTTTTGCATTTTCTATCCGCGTACTTCCCACTGTGTGAGATTTCTGAACAAAATGGAAGTTTTCCTAAAGAAGTGATGGCAATAAGTTCAAGTATCCTAGGAGCCTATTCTTTTTGATTTTATGTGCTTTTATGAGAGTATTTAACCAGAACCATGGAACAAAATACAATAAAATGATTGATTTGTTAAATCCGAGCAGTTTAATATAACCCCAGCCTCTCGACCCTAGCCTCTCGACATGGTCTTTACGTGTCACTAAGTAAGAGTGGAAAACATTATTCTCTAATATTGCAGATATCTACCGACCCCGATCGAAAATCATAGCAAGCCTATTTAGCAACTTATTTTGTGAAATATAATAGAAAATATAACTTATTGTCAACCACTCATAATAATAATCTGTCTTAAACTTAATGGGAAATATAATTTATTATTGTTTATGCTCGCCATACCGACTATTGTTTATTAAATAAACTTGTTGAACTTACCGTCCAATAGTCAAATTGACAAAACAATTTGACTATTGGACGGTAAGTTCAACACGTTTATTTAGGAAATATAATATTTGAGGGTTAACTTGAAACCTTACAATATATTTAGTCTAAAATAATGTCAATATTATAATTGTAAAAGAACACATTTCACAATAACTTTAAAACATTAAATTTATTAAGGAAGTGTCGCTCATTTCAAATTTTTTTCGAGAAATTATGTAAAATGTTTATAAATTCTGAGAAATTAGAGACGAAAGAAACTACACAAGCTTATGTCGACTCAGGATTTGTTGTCATTGTTTCATGTCTTTCGAGAAGACTGATTATTTTAATTGAGCCGTCAAAGATTGCATGTTAGCGGCTTAAGTCATAAACGTGCTTGTCCTATCTCCAAGTATAATGCAACATGCAATACATGAGATTAATTATTAAAGTTGTAAAACTATAATGAAAAATAACTCCTGGAAAATAATAATAAAGATCTTACTTATCTAGTTTGGGAATAATAGGGAAGCACTAAAACCACTAAGATTATTATTATTTTACATGGAATAACATACATTGCTAAAGGCTATGTTATACGAGGGTTGATTGGAAAACTACGTTTGACCATGTTGTTATACGAGCGCTATCAACACTGGCGAATCCGTGTTAACCGGGCGACACGGGGCTATCAGCGCATCTACCGGAGAGGTCAGAACAGTCAGAAGTATTGACTTTGTCCTGGTTCTAGTGGTTATTGTTAATTTAAAAGTGATTATTGTGTACTTCAAAGTAATAAAATGTTTTACACGGGAAAATGTGTTGACGCTATCGAACAGCAGCCACCTACCTCTATATGACACCAAGTCAAAGGATTGTAGCAATAAACAATTGAAAGCTAAATGCTGGAATGAGGAATAAATGCTAGCTACACCACCGTCTAGCCTACCTCCTACACAATTCTTCATAATATGTTTCTATTGTTTGTAGGCTAATACACATAGACAGCCTAACTGAATGGTGTACATCTTGGAAGTGAGTGACTCGAAGTTGACAACGTCTCAAACAAGCGGAGTATAACACGTTACCCGCGTTGACGACGCGCAAAGTCCCGTATAACTTTGGAATTTAACGCCTGGTTTTCAGCGTTATAAACGCGTCGCTATCATCGCTCCTGTCATCATGGTCCTAACATCATTAGGTGGTTTTTATTAATTAAATTTTACCTCTGAGGAAAATATTAATAAAAAGACACACATTTTTATTTTAATTAGTTGAACAGAACTAAATTAACTAACTTTTTAAGTGTCGTAAACTTTTCTAACTTAAGAAAAACTCTTTAATTCCATGTTGATTTGAGATCCATGTCTTAAATGCTCAACAGCCCTGGTGAATTTTTTTTTAATGTGTTAAGTACACATAAAAGAGATTCTACTTTGATGTAGAATAAGTAAAGTAAAGCGCGTTTTAGTCACAAATTACCGCCCGGTTACTCTAAGAAAGTAAACGACTCCCTTCCCCACTCATCCTTATGTTTGAGTTGACACATCTCACATCTCAGTTGTAGTTAACTGTAGTTAAAAAAGTTGGGTGGGTTACATTGGTATCTGTAATTTGCAGATTTTGACTTGACACTTTTGAACATAGCAGTGTTCTCTCTATAAACTCTGTTCTCTAAGGTTGAACTCAATTTACCTGCTCCAGTTTAAATGTCACTATTATTATGTATAGGTCATTTTACCGAACTTTTGACATTATTTTCTTATTTGTTTCACTATTTAATAGTCAGTATTGAGTTAATATAAATTTCGTTATTGATGTGTGTTTAATGCAGTAGATAGTAGTAATCAACTTAACAACTTCACATTTCTTATGTGAACATAAACAAGATGTTCTACACCTATAGCAGGCGCTTATTCACTAAGTTCCGTTCGTATTTTTTTTCTTAGATTGCTTATTAAACATAAAACAAGAACTGATTCAATATTTTAATTCTGAGTGGATTTGCAAACAGCCTAGGAATGATCATTTAGTATTCAACCACAATACTGTAATTGTTTTTTTACTATTGTAAACATTTCCATTTAATTCAGAGTGTGACTTTTTAACTTGTCACAAGTGTTGTTTAAATTAAGAAAAGCAAGTATTATACAGTTATAAAAGACATTAAGTTGACAAATAGCTTCAATATAATATAGAAAGCTTCTAACAGTGATCAAGATTAGATAATACTTTAACACCAATGTCAGATAACGAACAGCACAAGCTCTTGCATCAACGAATTTGATTGAAATTCAGTATTTCATGACCATACAACCGGATATTGAAATACACGAGAATATAATAGAATGAGAAGCATGGCACACTATTACTATTCTTTATGTATACCATTGAACACAAAACTTACGATTCATATCACACTTTACTTCCTCCCTGGTGTTGCTGTCACAGTTTAAAACTGGAACTAACGTATCACTACCATTCACTGCCTTTTGTCCTGTGGAACCTCTCTTAATTCTTAACTTAAAAGTGTCCCCAAGGACACCAACCGCAAGGCGGTTCCCTGAAAAGTATGGTTAGGTTTAAAGAAAGTTTTGTGGTGTAGCTCGTCCGCCCTTCACTCGACACCCTCCATGAGTCCAGCATAACGTCTATAATTATTTGCCCTTCTTCCTCCTCAAGAAAAAGCTAAATTTAATTAAATTTCTTTGACTTTTAAATGTTATACGTTAAAATAACCGGATCAAAAACATCTGACATGTTTATTACAGGATAAGACACACATTCTATGGAAGTAATTTTTATGTTGAACTAGCTGTACCCTCGACTTTGTCCGCGTGCAATAACGGCCAAAAATACCTTAAAGCAAAGCATCAAAAGAAACTATAAAACGTTTTCTTCATTTTTGACTTCTTAGATCGCGTCGGAGAAAAACATGTCAAATATGAAAGCTGTAGAAAATTTAATTTCCTGTCGGAAAGGTGAAAACCTACCGTTGAAAAGATACAGCTGTAGATAAAAGTCGTAAAACCAAAAGGTGCAAGAAAAACCTAAAATTGTTGTGTTGTAACTCCTAAACTCCTACAGAATCGGGTCAGTGACCATTTGAAAGAACTCGGCGAGATGAATCCAATGAGTCTCTCAAATTTAATACAGGCGATGCCAGTCTAAAGTTATAAGCAGAAACGTGCCCAAAAGAAGGCGAAATAGTCGTCTTTGTTCTTTAGTGACTTCACAACTTTTGAAGGAATTGACATTTTCGAATGTGGATCTTTCCGAAGAAATGCTGTGTCTCACCCGTTCACAGTTGATGTTGTCACAAGCAGACAGACACAATTTTATTAAGTGTAATATACATCAATTTACTTGCTAGTAAAATACCGAAAATACATTTGATTGTACTAAGTGCAGAAATTAAATCATGCTGTTACTGCCAGAGTGATTAATAACTTCATTGTTGTATTCTAATTAAAACATTTGATATTATTGAATTCGTTGTTAAAACCTCGCACAAAATTTGCTTTGTGTTATTTATGTTGTGTTATGTTATATATGTTGTGTTGTGTTAACTGTTATTATTTCTTTGTATTTAAAATTCTTAAACATGTTGTTCACACTCTTTCTAGTCCTGGTAAATGTTATACTTGCATTGTCTCTCATTAGTCCCAAATAAGTAGTACAAATTTACATTGCTATAAAAGTCGATAAAAATGCATATATTTTAAATAACAACATCCCGCAGCTTAAACACATCTGAATGTTGTAGTATTATTTACTGAGTGTAACCTACCTGCATAAAGTATGCAGGATTGACTGTTACCGAAAAATGAGACTTTTAAGTGAACCAAATTTGTTTGGTCCAATCAAATCATAGGTTTGTAATAATTTGTATAAATTATTTACTTTTTAATTATTAATCAAATCTAAACTCATCACACACCAACGTCAATTAAAGAGTAAAATTTAATTATACGGTCACCCACAATGGTTTTAAATATAACCTGAACATAAGCTATTTCATTTATTTTTTTAAGGCGAAAACCCTTAACAGTTACCATAAGGTTGCTGCTAAATTTGTTATTTAAATGTTTTGCAATTTCAGCTTACTCTTAGTGTTTAAAAAAGTCTTACGTGAACTATAATTAATTATAATGTTATCGCATGATAGTCAGCACGACGCGACGTTAGTAGATGCTCGATGTTACCTGTGTGGGCACATATTTTTTGGGAATAAAATGATTAAAAAGTCACTACTTGCTATTGTCAATTAAAAATTAAACGCAATTATTTAATAAAGCTGAAATCCTGCTTTGTAATTTTAAAGATTAGTTATTGAAATGATCCCCTTTACCCTATAAACTAATAGGCTAAAAAATTTTATAAATGTCACTTAACAAGTTACTAAGTGCTCTTTAAATTAATGTTTAAAAGAGATTAAAGTAAAAGGCAATAATAAAATAAGTTAAAGTAAAAACCCATCCATAAATTGCATTTGAGAAGTGAAATTCGAGGTGGACGTGGGTGTAGTTTTATATTCTCAGTATAGTTGAGATAAATAGTTCTGTTTCGTAACATAATAAAATTAAAAGTTATTGTCCCAAAGTAACATACTATTAGTCCTTAGAAACAATACAACACACCCAATAAATCGTCCATGAAAAAATTGGAAATAATACTAAAATGTATTCAAGGTTGCAGTTACTTAAATTGTTGACATTAAAAGCCAAAAGATATAAATGTTTTGTTTTCACCACGCTGTTTTTAAATTAATTTTTAAATGCCATTCTGGAATCATAATTCATGAACACTGTGTTAATTTGTATCATATATTACTAGTTTATTTTAAGTGTTATTTATGTATATACAAACTAGAACGTTTTATTTTTCAACTAATTATTAATTTTCAACATGTTTACACGTTCGCAGTTTAATTTCCCCAAAAATTCCCAAACTGTGTTGGTATGCTACAGAATGTTTTCTAATGTTTGACTTCAGTTTAAAAGACCCATTTGCAGGTTGGGAATGTGATGAAGTAGATAACTTTTACTGTTTGTATAATATTCTACCTAGACTATTGAACGTGGTTTATTTTCACTGAATTTCCAACATTTTGCTAGAACTCTTCTGGAGTGATATTTGAAATCATTGTGGATTATTAAAAGCGCCCTTGTAAAGTTTCCTCATAAAATGTAATAAAATGATTGAATGTAAAGTTGTTTCCCTGATAACTAAATTATAGGGAAATAATTTAAAAAAAAAGTTTATTCCGTTTTTTAACGAACCCTAAAACACTTGCTCAATTTCCACTCCAGAACAATAAAATTACTACAATAGATTGTCCCGTTATTAATTTTTACTTCAAATCTTAATATTTGTGTGATGAAAATCTCTAACTAAACAATAATAGAAAGCCTGGTAAACTTAATCTCTGACCAGCTTCATCCCCAATTATTCTGGAACCAAAAGCTTCAAGTGTGATTGCACAAACCAACTTTATCCTTGGGGATAACAAAGTCCTGTTAGGGATTTACACTCATCTAGATTTATAATTATAAACAGATGCATATGATATTAACTACAAATGAACTTGTAATTAATTGGGTGTATTAATTGGTCATTGTAAAGATTGTGCCAAATAAAAAATATCTGAAATATTATACATGTATGTGTGACAATGTGTGCGTAATGAAAATATGTTGTTGTTGTGTCAGCGAAATTACTTAATAATGAGAATATAAATGTGGTTTGAAACATGGACTATAAGATTCCTTTTTGTTTTTGAAATCTTTAAGAAAACAAGTTTTATAAAGTGTAAAAAACAATTACCTACCAAAATAAGCAAAAAGATAAACTATAAAATGGCGTCAAAGTATTCAGCTACGCAAATTTATTTACCTGCGTAACATAATCGTGTAATAAATGCGCGTTTTCAAAATATCCTTTAAAAAAAACGTTAATCCTTCCTCGCGTTCAACTTTATCATAATTGCAAATTTCTATTAATTGATTTGTTGAACGATTGACTACACGTTATAGAGAAAATGTAGTTTTCAATTGTACAATATTACACTAAGTATTGAAAAATGTAAAGCATTAACGTTTACATAATCTAGTTTCCAAACAGTAAATTAGCGTGACCTGAAAGTGTAGATTTATTGATTCTGATTTGGTTTTGTACAAATTTGCAGGCGGCCACTTTGTCACCACTCGTGTGTGTTGCGGCCAAATTCGTGGTTTTAACGGTAAATATTTCATTAAACGGTTAGACTCCTACATTACCTGGAACTTGGCACATATTATTTGCTAGTTGGCTAGTAAATGAAAAGTAAATTAATGGATCATAATAATACCACGATATAATCAAATGTTTATAGTTTAGAGAAATTAACTGATTTCATGCAGATGGTGTTGGCCTGTAAATGTTTTTTTCAGTAAATACAAAATAAAGTAATAATCGTAAATCACAGAACTAAAAGTATACCTGTTCCATACAAAACCGATAAAATAATACGTCATAAATCGTCATTTAAAATAGGAAAGGTGTTTCCTTCTTCCCGATAATAAATGAAAAATATGCGTTTCTTTTGTCTTGAAAGAATAATGTCGGCAGTCAATAAGAAATACTGCGCAATACACATTTTTAATACTTTTTCCTGTCTAATGTATTCATGAAAGCAATTGCATACGAGTTATAGTTTAGTAAAAGTAACATTCAAGTAAACATATATTTTATTTATGCAAGAAGGATACATGCAACTCGCCACTTTACGCATTCTTGATGCTTATCACACGTATGCTACATGCCTAGCAAGCAGAGAAGTTATTTTCTTGTTAAAAGTTCACACGAGAGTTACGATAAGAAGGTTTTGTTTGACTTAATGGTGGCAAGTTGATATATGCAGACTTTTGATACAGCTCTATTACACTGTGTAGTGGTTGTTTGCTTGAACGTTTAATCATTAATTCAAGACATTTTAATAGATAAACCGTATAGTTGATTAAACATTCCATCTGTTGTCAGTAAATAATAACATATGTCATAACAAACCAGCTGTAGCAGCATAACGTAAATATATCTTTTCCATTTGTATTTTCCTTGTTTAAAAGTACCTTTAATAATTATTGTTAAGAAATGGACTTAGTTAATTATATGTTTCGTTTTGTTTATCTTTTGCAATCATAGTCTTTCAGTGTTTAAAACGTTTTTTGAATAGTTTATTAAAATGTAATACATTTTCGAATATTTTCTTTCATAACTTTTATAATTTATTCCATGTTTCTTAACGCATACAACAAATTTTCAACTTTAAAATGCGATAGTTCTAAAACGTTGCCAAATAGCTTTCTGAAAGATTTATTAACACTTAAAATTCTTCCTCTAAAATGTATTAGTTGTTTATAATGTATCTTTACTTCGTGACCTAAAACAATTATTTAATTCATAACAGACTGTTCATTTCCTTGATCGCTTCTTAAACATTTCAAAACATATTTATTAAGCACCAGTATTTATTATTATTAACTTATTTGCTATAGCTCTCAATTTAAAATATATTTTTGAACTGACTTTATTATTCTCTATATTATGTAACACACACGATTTATAAATTGCATTAGTCTTCTTACAGACAATATTTAACCAAAAATAATAATAATTTATTTAATTTAACCAAAAATATAATTATGATAAACTTACAATTTATCATTTGTAAGAGAAATGTTATTTTATTATTTTTACTCTTGGTTACTTAACATTTGTATTTTACAGATTCACTTTTTTATTCGTTTCTCTTATTATTCTATTATTCATTCGATCTTAATTTCTGCAAGTTCTTAGCTACAAAACATCACCTTTACTTTCTACAGTAGTTCACCACTAAGGCAGTAAACTAAATTAATTAATTGTTCAGAAGAAATCTTGAGGTGGAAAATATTGTTGTTGAAAAGTCTTAATAGTTGAAGTTGTTTTTAACTAATAATGTATATTTAAATTACATTACAGAGTTTAAGAAATTTTTAATCATATAATATAATAAATTCTTCCAGTGTTTAAATAATAAAAAGTGTAAGATTGCTTTACACGATCAACGGATATAATTCAGGTGAAAGTTAATTGTGAAATTTCAGATTAAATATACACGTTATGCCTGTAACCTTTATTAATGGGGGGGGGGGGGGGGTTAGAGTGTACATAAGCTCATTACGTTAGCTTTAATCACATGTTCAGATTCAATCTCTTAAAAATTCAACTAAATTATCTGTTACAGTCGAGGCCATTAAAAGACTTATCTACTGTTAAAGTCAGACAAATGAAATGGTGTAATAATTTCCTCACTTCAAACAAAAGATACCGCTGATATAGCAAAGGATATGCAGCTACTACTTTCAACTCTTGACCTCTTTGTCCCATTCCTAACAATTATTGCGTCAACCTATCCTATAACTTATAACCTGATTGTTTTAAATGAGTCACTTAAGATAAGACTTCCAGAGATTAGTTCTTCAGGTATTTGAAAGAGGTCTTTGATCTAATAGATAACGCACGCAATTTCCAACGTTATTAATTTCCTCTTTTAGAAATTTTCTCTTTTATACATTTGTTGTCGTACTTGATTCGTCTGACATTAAAAATGTTTCAAAATTGAAAAAAGTCATTACATTTTTACTATGTATATTTCTAAAATTTGTTTGGAGACAACGTTCGTTAAATTTTTTTCCAGTTTCTTGTTTAGATTCCACGTATTAAAAAAATGATGTACCTTCATTTGTACTTTAAAACTGAAAGGACCCTCGTGCACTACCAAGGATAATTTGTATTCATGATTTTCAAATAATGTCTAAACTATTAATTTATAAACTATTTAACAAATAAAGTCAAAATGTAAGTTTAACAAAAAATACAACAATTAAGTGTTTAATTAAGATTAAAAAAAAATTAGTTTTAATTTTATTATTTCGTTATTATAAAATGTAAGGTATACAGAAAAGTTGGTTGTATTTAAGTTCCAAAATAAATTTAAAAAATAAATCTGTATGAAGTAAAAAAGCAATTATTCTTTATTAACTTTATTTGTTATAGAAATTAGTTTACTTATAACATTAAAAGAATAGTCCGGCTTACTTTCATCAAATACAAGAAACTTCTTTTGTTTGACGACTTCTTCGAGCAAGATACTTCTGATGATGGAACATAGTTCCGAAACGCGTCAATCCTAAACGAACATAGTTACATTACGTATAATATAAGGTAAAATATAAATTTTCTTGAAATATATTATGTAAGATGACATACATTTTTAACAGTTTTTTAACACAATTACTTATTTTTACCAAACCACTATTAATTTGATTTATGATTCAATATTACAACTAAAACATTACAAGATCTATGCTTGTTGACAAATTCATGTCATGAAAGTAGTGACAAAGCGAAGTTTTTCTAGTTTGTTAGCATATGAGTACGTGTTGTTTATTACGTTGATCTTATACAGATTGCATGACATGTCTGCATGTAGAAAGTGACAGCTGGGGTCAAAGTATACCACTTTTGAATACCCAAGCATTGTAGATTCTAACCTGGCTTAATTACGACTTTGGTAATATCCTAATAGCAATGCACAATTTAAATCGAAATAATGCGACACAGCCCATGTCTGCCTTCCTATTTAAAAAGATTTAGTTCGATCCCAACAAAAATTAAAAACACACAATAATGGAGATTTGTTTAAACTATGTAGAACTACATTTATTTTTGACTCAAAATACCTTACAGATGTGCAGTTTAAATACTGAAATACCACCCTTTATATTATGCTGATATTTTGCCACGTCGGCGTCGTTAGATCTGCCCCAGTAAACAATGCATGTCTTAAAGTACAACACCACTCGTATAAAGCAGGAAGCAAAGCAGAAACACTTCCTGGAGTTCTCAAATAACTTTTCTTATTGTATCTATCTGTTGGGAAATTTATTATTAGTACTAAATATAATTAATTTGTCACAAATTTGTATAAAAACACACTTAGGTAATTTCCATCCACGAAGTCAGAAAATGCTTGATCACATCTTGGCACACGTCATCATGAACACTTAACACACATCATGATGATGACCATGTGATCATTGGGTCACATCTTGGGATAGTCACTCTTACAATCAACTGTTGGTCTCAGCTTGCATTGGTTTTCCTACCTAGATCTCCTGTAAACCCAGGCTTCATTAGATCTACTTATTGCACTGTTTCTATACATTTACTTTGGCAGTGGCGTAATACATAAATGGACCAATCTCCACCCGTAAGCAATCCCACCCTACGGTCTTATACCTGGTAGTAATTATACATTAATTTTACTCAAAATTAAAATGAAAGTAAATTAATTTAAATCTGTTGGTAGAATTGTAATTAAATATGCCAATGCTATGAAGTATCATAATCAAAAGAACATGCAAACTTTAAAGTTTAAGTTCACACTAATTTGTCATTTTTAAAAGGGAAAGAAAAACTTTAAACATCAAACATCAAGGTTTATTATTGACAAAAATCTTATAAGTTCTTATAATTACGTTTATTTAAACCCTATTCTTTTTCTACGTGTGAAAATACTTGTCGGTTAACGTGAAAGATTCAAAGGCTTATACTTTGAAGGGGGTGATTATACTTTGTATATGACATCATTAAGGCTAGGCGCATATTAGGAAGCGATTGACGCGTGTGAGATGACATGACACGATCGCGCCACACGCGTCGCGTTAAGGAACGCATCTTACAACGCAGTTGCTCCCAACTCTGGCCCAGTAGACACGTGTATTTTACTTCATTTTATTTTTTAGAAAGTTTAAAATGAATGCTTCAAGGATAAAGCTAAGTTTATTAGATCTAACCTAATTTTAAATGATTTCATAATTACCAGAATTACTTGCTGCTTTTAGTAACTACTTCCGGATGAACCGAAACTCACAAAAGAGCACGGGATGACAAATATTATGTTCTTTCTATGTACATACCTTAAACATTTTCACTTGTTAGTTTATGACTTTATGAAGACAAATTTTTACGGGGTTAATGTCAAAAGCCAAATTTTTATTAAAAATTATTTCATTTTCAAATGCAGAGAACATATAAAACACAGTTTTAATTCATTAACAAAAAATATTTATTCAAGAATTCAGTGGGCATAAATACTTATAAAAAAATACTTTTTATGTTTATTGAATATTCGGCTTTATTATTCAAATAAATTCTATTTTATTTTCAACATTTTAAAAACTAATTAGGCCTCTATCAGCTTTTTCTGAGCCAACATCTGAAAAATGTGATAGTGGAAAATGCACAACTGGACAATGCACAACAGGAGTAACAGTAGAGTACTAAACTCGTGAGACGTGTGACTTGTGGCGCGAGAAACTGTGTCTCTGCCAATGTGCCACGAGAGTCGCTCTGCGGAACGTCGCATTGCTAATATGAGCTAATCAATTAATTTACTTATTTTACAAAAAAAACAACGCACATTGGGTCGCTTGACAAGCGTCAAACGCGGCCCAATAAGCGCCTAGCCTAACGCCTATACATTTTACATCAATGAAAAATCTAACGGTTGTTACATTTACATCAATGAAATACATTTTTTGTTTAATGGGGGAGCAAATAGTTCGCTTATTAATTACTAAAATTTAGCAGTCATTATTGTTAACTGCTAGTAAACAGATTGCTCAACCATAATGATTACGGTTTCAGACTTGTACCGTGGTTATATTATTTATGGACCAGTTTTATTGAGATAGCTTAATGAAATATTGTGCATTGTAAACTTTATTTTGATGGTAATGTGTTTACTACATTTGATTTTTTAAATTTCTTTATATATTTTTTATGTGCCCGGGTCACGGCGCCCCTTGACCCGCCGCACCCCCCGTACTATACTTTGGTGCTAGTTGCTTTCGTTATAAATTCAAAACTTCATCAGATCCGCACAGAGACATCTTTCATCATCTCTTTCTCTATGCTTATTTTAGTGCTTTCTAGTACAGTACCTAACTTAAAACTCTGACGTCTTCTGGCCTTACGAAGAAAGAAAATGAGTTTATCCTGATCTCTATATCTCGACGAACAGATCAGCTTATTGAGCTTATGAAACATCGTAAACTGACCTTAAGAGATAAAAACCATCCAAACCTTAAGAATACAAAATTAAATAATAATATTTTCATTGTGGAAAGGTCCGGAATCACTGATATATAATAAATTAATAATAAGTGTGTTTTTTCACATAAGTGGATCACTTGACGGACATAAAAGGTAATATATTATTATTAATTTATTAGTAATATTTTGTTAAACAAAAAGTGTAACGGTTTAAATACTCGAAACAAAAAGATTAAAGTAGTTCAAATAGAGTACCTAGAGAAAATCATCCACAGAAGCACGGTTAAAAGTTTGAGATGGAGTGATGTTGCGGTAAATATACCAACTATTATATACTCAGTTCCCCATTTTTTGTTCAAACTCAGCACGGTGGTCGTAATACGGTGTAATTTATCCAAGTAATATATGTGTAGCCAACAAATAATAACACTGCCAATTTATTCTTGCTTTATTTCGTATAAACATTAATAAGTTTGATTACACTTCAGAAATAAAAATAATAGCGATAACTAAAACTTAAATTGTACAATATTATTTACTAATGTCTGTATATAACCTTATTGTAAATTGTTGTTTTATCTGAAAAAATATAACCTCTAACTTCAGTCTATCAACAATGAAAAAAATTATGTAACCAATCATGATCACTAAAAGTTCTCGTGTTCCAACAACGTTCAATAGCTGCAATCTCATTAGAAACAGCTATTGTAGAAAGCTTCCTAAATACTGATTTACAAATGCCCTAAACTAAATGACAATTAATCATATTATTTTTACTCATTGAACTACATTCTGTGAAGGCTAATACATTTGTTATTGTTATTGTTATTGTAATTAATCTATCTATATTTAAAAGCGAAATGGCACTGATTCATTCATCAGCAGAACTAAAAATCTACTGAACCAAATGAGTTCAAATTTGGCATGCATGTTCAGTTGGACCTTTAGAAGCGCACTAAGAACGGATTTTGAAAACATCCCAAAGATACGCCCAATATTCGCGTTTTTCTAGCGATTTTTTGCGTTTTCTCAGCTTTTTTGAGAACTAATTGGCAGAAAATGTTGAAATTTGGTACTTAGGTTCGTTTAAGGCCTAAAAGTAGTCTGTTAAAAAATGTTTGAGATTCTCCCAAAATTACGCCAGAAATAGGCGTTTTTGCATTTTTCCTTGGGTTTTCAATGCGTTTTTGATCATCCTCAAATTACGCCCGAACGGATTGGAATGAAATTTGGTATGTAGCTTCCTTTAGGGCCTTAGGCGCTCTCTAAGAAAGGGTATGAAAAATTTCGAAATTTTAGGAGGGGTTTGGGGGGATCAAAGTTACTAAAATCATAATTTCAGATCTTTTATTATTATGACAATAGTGCTTTTATTATTTAAGATCTATATATATAAAAGCCAAATACCACTCACTAACTGAACACTTCAAAAGATTACAATTACGTTAAAAAGACTGAAAATACTATCCACCACGGGCAACGCCGTAAGTGTCAGCTAGTCTATTATAAAACTATAACGTTTTAGCAAAATTAATTATTTTTTCATTGGTTTTATTTTCACACTCGTAAAAAAATAATATGCACGTATCAACAAACATATCGCCATAAATTGACTATAATGCCTCATATTTTATAGCTGGTAGTTAAATATTGTTAACTAAAATTATTTTGAAAAGTCGTTTTGTCATCACTGCATAGAAGGTAAAGGTTGAATTTAGAAAACTTACCTTGTGAAATTTAATTTTTAATGCAAAAAAAGAAATACTTACAATGTGCTATACACAATATATTAAAAGTAATGTACTATCGAACAATCGTTCCCTTTAGTCACCAGACATACGTACATATCTATATAGTAAACCCAGTTTTCTGTTTTTTTATGTATGATTTAATTTCTACTTGTATTGATTAATATGACTAAAAATAAAATCATAAGGATTTCAAAATAATAGAGATGTATTTTCCTTTATAACGTCTCTAAATTTGTATCTCCATGTTCGTTCATGAGATAAAACATTTTTTAAATATTTGTGATTTTATTGGCATATTAGTTTGTAATCTTTATTATGCACAGTGTATACCAAGTGTCTTAAAAGTCCCACCCCCCTCTTTAACTTTTGTGTTTGTTAAAACAAACAAATATCCTTTGGGGAACGATATTATTAACTTAGAGCAAAGTATCTTTTGAAGCAATCGGAAATTTTGAGTGTCTCCTAAAAATGGGGGATTTTAGGGGGAACTCAAAATTTTTAAATGGGAATTATGGTTATGTGATTGATACCTCAGTTTAAAGGTCTATTTAAGACTAGGAAAATGAAAGAAAAAAAATCGGGCCACCCAAAACAAAATGGCGGGCCCAAACGTGTTGAAGTAAATCGTCATAAAGTTGCTAATATCTCGAAAAGGAAGAGTTTTTAGAAAAAAATTCAAGAGACAAAAAATGTTTATTTCAAAGTGTGTAATCTAAAGAATTGCTCCCAAATCGATTTTGTAAATTTTATTTTATTTTTTAAGATGGAGGAGTAAAAATCGATTTGGAAGCGATTTTTATATCAAACGCTTTGAAATAAACATGTTTTGTCTCTTGAAAGTTTTTCTAAAAACTCTTCCTTTTCGAGATATTAGCAACTTTATGTCGATTTATTTCAACACGTTTAGGCCCGCCATTTTGTTTTGGGCGGTCCGATTTTTATTTTATTTATGTAATTTTCCTAGTCTTAAATATACCTTTAAAAAGAGGTATCACATGACCATACTTCCCATTTAAAAATTTTGAGTTGCCCCCAAAATCCCCCATTTTTAGGGGACACTCAAAATTTCCGATTGCTTCAAAAGATACTTTGTTCTAAGTCAGTATCGTTCCCCAAAGGATATATTTTGTTCTAACAAACACAAAAGTTAAAGTGAGGGTTTGGGACTTTTAAGACACCTGGTATTATATGGGCGATGAAAAACCCAACATAAGTTTCTAAATTCAGTCTGTAGTCACGTGGGAATTTAAATTTATTACAGCATCAAGGAAGATGCAAGAAACAGCTGTTAAATAGAATAGCATTTCATCTAGTTTTATTAACTTACAATTAACCATTATATCGTAAATTGAATCATGTGCTATGTGTTAAGAGAACATTTACGTGGCAGCTATTCAAAGAAAAGTTAAGTTCATTTTTGTGATAACCGTGGGTTCATTGAAGAACGTCTTCACAAAAATAACAATTAATAGTCGAAGGCACGAACAGTTTAGTTTTATTATATAAAAAACGCTTTAGTTTAGTAGGCTACGTCTGATGTCAACAATATAAGTATTTTATTGAAACCATACCAACTGTTTGGGTCAAAACAAACAACAACTTTGTGAGTTGTTCTTTAATTGAATATACTACATGAAATCCCTTATTACTACTAAAATTAATCAGAATTTTACACAAACAACTCTTCAATTTAATTGTCTTTACCTAAACAAGTTTCTTATTGTTTTTGAATAACGTTAATGTGAGCTATAGGGATTGATGATCGGGCAGTTTCTTATATAAAAAAAATAATTGTATAATATCATCAGAAACGTCTATAAATTACCAGTGTCATCATTTAATGGCCAGTGTATGTATACTGTCAAAGAATACTATATGTATTTCTAATGACAAATATCCTTCAGTATAGTATAGTCATCGCCATCGATCAGGAAAATCAGTAGTAAAACGTTGCCTATATCTCTCAGAAGACATTAAACAACACATATACACAAATTTCATCACAATGCTTTGTCAATTAAATCTTAGCAAATAAACATATTTCCTATTTATAATACAGATTGTTTTTACATAACAAATTAAAAATATTACTTTAAACTTTTGACTATTTAACAATGTTCTAACATTTAGTAAGTATATTAATGGCACACGAGAATCACGAATAATGTTTAAATAAAATGATTTAAGCAGCCACGTTGGCCATTGTTGTTTCAATATCGTGTCATGATATACTATAAAGCATGGTTAAGCTAACGCTGAATATACATGTTAATTATGCTTGTTATCTGAACATGGAATGACAGACACCGTCAAGTGAGGTAACGACACGCAAAGTAGTACTTAGAAGGCGACGTAGGTGGAGGCACTTACGTGCGACGCATGCAACAATTGATACATCAAAGAACCACCGAAGGCTGGAATGCTATTGTGCCTCTGACATAAGCTGACAATGGATGTTTCGTTAAATTTCTGTAAATACGTATCCGGTTTACGTGGAGGTGATTGCTTTTAAAACAGGGATTTGTTGTACTTTTAAAACATATCTACAAATGTCATAAACATCGTTAAATCAGATTTCTAAATCATACAGCTTTTCACCGAAATCTTCGCGCATATAATGTTCCAGTAGTTCAGTAATGAGATTTTATACTATTCTTTTATTTACAATGTAGTAGCTATTACAATAATTATACTTGGCATACATTATAAATAAGTACAATAAATTAATAGATATTAACTTTTTTGCCCTATTAGTTTAACTAATATAAAAACCTTTGTGTCTATTACTTCTTTGTTTTTAAAAAAGATAAACACATTTTAAAAGGTATATATATGAAGTTTATAATGCATTATCGTCGTTATATTCATTTAACAAAATTAAAAAGTAAAGGAATAGGTTTTGTTTCTATAACTAACTTTAGGAAATCAATTATTTGTATAGATGCCCAAAATAATTTAATATTATGAATTTTTAAATTGTTAAGAAGTAAAAGCTTATTAATACATATGCTCGTATTCACTGAACACTTTCCTTTAATTACGCCATGTATTCAATTGATATTGATACAGGTTCATCAAAATGCATTTAAATATATTTGTTCATCTGACGGACTCAAGATCTTTACAATTATTCATTCCGTACTCTCTACCTACACGATCGATCTCAGTAAAATCATGTAGGTTGTAGTGTAATTTATTTTGTTAAAATGTATTGGATATGTTTTCGTCTCATCCATATAGGCTTATATTCTTTAAACTGAACACTTACTGCCTACGTATTATACTTTGTAACTCACGGTGAAACCGGATAATCTTATGATGTGTTTATGGATACAACTAAAGATATTTTCTTTTAAACATTTTGTGTTTTAAAGAAAAGAATTTATATGTTTTGAACAGCTCCTTTTGAAAATGTCCATATGGACCATAATGTAGCAAAGAATGAAGACACGACTTTAGATAATTGATCGACACAAAAAGGTTTCTTTTAAATATTTTTTGTATTTCTAATTGTATTATTTAACCTAACCTTCGACTGAATAATGGTATCTATTTTTAGCGATTCTTGGTCTTTACTATATGTACTAACCTAAATAGATTAAATATTATATTAGCATGAAATAAACATACTTTAACAATATTTCATATAAATTTCGCCTTTCATAATGTGTCTAAATAAGAAACTAATATGCTTAAGTTTGTTTTTAGCGCTTCATCTTGTTGGCTACATTTGGAACTTAATATTCAATTTTGGCAAGTCTAGCATAGGTGATTGTGTCAGGGTACTAGTTTATCTTACTGACAGAAAAAATTTGAATGAATTAATGAATTTTTATTTCCCCTTTAAGAATACAATCGGGTATACAAATATATACCTGTAAACTTATATAAAATGATATACACAATATAATATCTACTTATAACCTACTTTACATAAGTGATTTAATTGTTTAATACAGTTTAATTAAATATATAACATATACAATACTTTATATGAAATGCCAACCGAATACAAAATAACAGGAAATTAGGCAACCCCGTTAGCAAAGCCAGTGTGAAACGATAGTCAACAAATATACTGATCTAACGTTAAGTCAATAAAATAGTCTAACAATACATGCTGAAACTGAATTGATCAATTGAAGTTAAAATAATCCATAATAATTCGCTACCGTTATATTGCTACACATTACAGTAGCATATAACAGGCATTATTAGCGAATTTCCATAGGAAAAATGAGCTATTGCAGTGGCCCTTATGGTGAGACCCAAGGTCGGGAGTTGCAAATGAGCACCGATCATTGTCCCCAGAAAACGTTTTGGGGTGTCATTATAATTCATATATATATTCATGTATGTATGTGTTCGCACTCTAGCGGCCGCATTTTAAGTCCGATTTGGTTCAAATTTGGTACACGTGTTGGTTGTCTATCTCGCTCGGACCAGTTCGTTAACTAAAAAAATCCAACAACCGGAAGTTTGCTTTTTGACCGGAAGTAACTATTTTTTGAGATTTTTACTACGAGAATGAAATGTTTTTAGAGTTTTTTCTAAAAATATAAATGTAGGATTTTATTCTGCACATATTGTTTTTTTACGCGACCTTATAGCTCGCTTGGTTCCCTCAAAATCGACCAAAACGTAAAATACCATACAAGTACCCGGTTCGAAGCCAAGTGATGCAAACTCGCTAGGCCACTAGGCGCAAACAAATTCTACTAATATATTGCGTACACACAGACAGCTGTTCAACGCCTTCGTGAGTAGACCTATTTCCCAAATTGTTGGTTGAAACCCTAAAACATAGGCCTATAAACTTAATTTTGGAAATTCGCTGAAGTCACGTCAGCGGTCCAGCTGCGTGGTCGAATTATTTCTTTCCTATATCGTTATTTTTTTAAATGAAGATGACCCAGTACATGTAAAACATAAATCAAACTATACAATCTCTGAAATTTTAAAACCTGATGATAAGAATCTTATACAACACTAATTTTGATTGAAATAGTGTAATTCCAAACACTATTGTGATCCTGCGTTTGAAGATATCAGAATAGTTATTATAACGTGATGCAAACGATAGAGACCTCTTAGTTTTGAATAAGTTAAGAATAGGTCAAGATGATCACGACGAACAACTTTAGGCTACAGAAATAACTAAACAAATATCAGTACCTCTATTCATTAATAAATCAAGAACAGTTTTTCCATATAAGATGGAAACGTGTTGAGTCGTTTTTCACCAGTTTAAGTGTCACATAAAGAAACGGAATGGATTGTCGGACATGATCTATGGATAAAAATTAAATAAGAAGTACATAATAATATAGGCAATATTATTATGAATTGTTTTATAATAAGTTATGTCTTAAAATTCCGTTTCATATATAGTTACAGTTTTGTGTTTTAAACAAACAAAAAATCAAATATCTTTTGATTGACGAATGATAGAGATTTAGAATTGCTCGTGGTATTTCGTGTTGGAGAACAAAATCCTAACTTTCTTACAATCGAGTTTAGGTAAACATTTTAGCAACATATTAGAAATATAAGAACAACATTATTTAATACCGAATTCAAATCTGTTTTGCAAAGCCAGGGAAATATATGATTACAATTGTTCTCAATTTTATAAATTATATATTAATAAATGTATATATTAATACAGTAAATGTTAATGGAGTCCATGAGCCACCAACTGCCTGAAGTTAAGTAATTACTTGCTATTTTTTCAGAATTAAATTCTATCTTTTTATGCCAAGGTGGAAAAGTATGCGTCATGATCTCAGAATGTGCGTGTGCGTTTAAATAATTAAATGAGTATTCGAAGTACCGCCATTTGCCCGTTACTGGAAGTCACGCATGCGCAGTTACTTTTTAGCTAACAGGATGTGGTTATCTTGATTGAAGACGTATCATTACTAACTTGTATATTAACCTCAAAGTTCAGGCGTTGTAACCATATATCAGAGCGTAGTAGTCCAATAAGTGCTATCCTGGTTGAGGAAGTTGAGATGAAAACACTTTAAGCTGAATGCTAACAACTGAGGTTACACTAAACACAAACGCAGTGTAAATAACGTTAGGCATACTCATAATGTCTAGAGACAATTGAACTATATCTATATTAGAGTTCACCAACTTATATTTAACTTGTTGGACTTTTGAATTTGATATGATAAATCATTTCTAATTGCGTTTGTATTCGACAAATGTTGCTCAATTTTCTCTTTTTTTAACCATTGTCCCTTTGAAGATAAAATCCTTAGATCGAGATGTTTGGACTTTGGAGGCAACGAGAAAAAGAAGTAAATTTATAATTAATTGGCCTGTTTAAAAAAAATAAGCAATGTACACACTGAATGAACATAAGAATTGTATATGGGTACATATTTTAGTACAAAATGACAAAAAAGGTTTTAGAAAAAAACTCTACAAACATAAAATGGTGTTACAGACGCCCCTCATTATAATACAAGATCGCACATGCATTATTTGAGTTTTTCAAATCTTATAAGGTCAGATTTTAGTATCTTTTTGGTAAAAAAATTGGTTCCCTGTTTTACACGAATTGTATTACAGGTAATAGGAAAGTCAAAGTTTCCTACATATTTCTCAAATATCTTAAGCATTTTCAGTAAATAAAATACTTGGCCTTTGAAATACAAAACAGTTTTAAAATCGATGCAAAAGAAGTTCCTATTTATTTATTTCAACTGAAAATCTAAAATATTAGATACATTTAACAAACTTCTCAACATCACCAGCAATAAAACTAATCTTGTATCAGTCTCGAGTTTATAACATTCGATAAATGCAGCCGTGAAAGAGTGACGCAACCTAAAACGAAAATCTCACACATCCCAATTCCCTCGCTGATATAGCATTTCGGTTTCTAAACGTGCCCTTTCAAGACTGTATAAGAATAAATATTTATTTTTAATAAATAATGCTGTGTTAAATCATATTATTTCCTAAAATTAGAATTCATTAGCTAATACAATTATATCACAACTATTGATAACGTTTAATAGGGATAAACTGAAAATTTCCATGAATTCAAAAATAGGTTACTGAAAACGTAAGAAATACATTGTTATTAAACTAATTTCATTTTTTTTTTTTTTTAATACTTCACTCAGACAAAAAATATACTTTAAATACTGATCTTGTCTTAAAACTAAAGCACGACAAATACAAATACCGCAATAATATGAATCGCAAAATTTAATTTACTTTGTAAATTGTATAATTCGTCGTCTCGTGCCGTATATATGGCAGTAATTAATAGACATCTCGCAATATCTTATAATTCTGTAACGCCAATACGTTTTAATGCTACTTTAAACTAAAGCCTTTTCAGTCACATTTAGTACAGATGTTGAGTTGATAATTTTAACATTAACGTGAAAAATATAGAGTTTTTCTTGTTGGAAAAATATTTAACCAACAACTTAATTGTTTCTGTTTTTTAACATCCATAGTGATTCAACTAAAAGTAGTGTACGGACCAAATTTTAAGTGGTTTTAACTTACATTGGAAAACATTAAACATATCCTATTCCCGGTAGTTGTAGATTATAGTTTGCTCATCTTTCGTGTTACAATGAAGCCTGAATTAAATATGTATTTTAGTAAAATTTGGTTTAATATACCTGGATTTTAAAACGGACTAAAGAGTATACAATAATTTCTCCTAGCTCCTTACGGATTTGTAACCCAAACAGATTCCGAACCACATACAGATTGCCCTGAAAATTTGTGAATTTGTAATAGCAATGAAAATACTTGTAAGATTAAGAACGAAAAATGTTGAGCGAATGCAATAGATAATTGATGCATGAGTAGTTCACATAAGTCACTAAAAAATCTATTACACTGCAAATCATATAAACTGTTATGTGAATTTTCTTAACAACTACTGCCTTTACTCGTTACTATTATCTATTCTGTTGTTACAGTATCTATTTACAAAATTTACCGTAAACTAACTACAACTGACGTCACCATTCACGCTCATTCTTACCATCCATGTTCCCAAAAAAACGGCAGCTTTTCATAGCTTTGTGCATAGAGACTTCTTACTGTCCCATTGAGCAAAGTAGATTACCAAGAAGAAATTGCCAACATAAAACATATAGCCGAAGCCAATGGGTACAAAAGTTCAATAACTGATAAGTTGATTAACAACCATAAAAAGAAAATGATTAGAAAACACACAGAAACCGATAACATTAATGATAATAAATAAATCTAATCTGAATATACAAACCTTTTGCATAAAGTCCTAAAACATATTTCAAAAAACACAATATCTCAATATCCTTCCGCACAACAAATAAGTTATCAACATCGCTGAGGCGTAAAACCCACACTTGAACAGAAAAAAGTCCGGAGTTTATAAAATCAATTGCCAGGATTGTAATAAGTACTACATAGGTCAGACAGGGAGAGCGTTCATTGAACGTTGCAAAGAACATCTTCCCAACAATAGATCCAACATTACCAAGTCCAATTATGCACGTCACCTTGCCATAAATAACCATAGCCCGGGCGACATCCACGCTTTGGTAGAAGCCCTACATATTTGCACCAAAGGTAGACTAATGAGTCCTAATGAATCCTAATGAAATATACGAAATATATAAAGATTTTTTTAGGGGGGAATGCATTAGGCACCATCAGGAGACCAGTATCTCGGTGTGTGGGACTCCCGGTTCATCCGGTTTACCCACAAAACCCTAATCTCTATATTCCAGGCTTATATCCACGCTGGCATCGCTATACCGCATTACTCCGGCGTGGAGCCACATTTGACGTAATCGGGCTCTAGAACCTTTTCTAAGGAGCTATATTCCTACTATTCTCCGCTTTTTTCTCCAATACCTGACGTACATATCTGCCCACAGCGCTCTATTTTTTGGCTGACTGTATCATATTATTTTCTGATTTACCATATTATTTTCGGTGTCGTTTGTCCACCTATCTCTAGCCTTAATTTATTTATATTTTTCTTCCACTCGGGGAAACTGAAAATAGTGTGTTCTGCATTGTTCATTTCGCTTCCACAGGTGACTGTACAATACAAAACCTATGGAGGTACGAATTAAAACATCCATGCCCGGTCAAGGCTTGAGTGAGAAAGAAATTCATCTCCCTATGCCGTCTATCCATCCACGCGCTCAGATTACGAATACATCGGGTCCATCGTCCCGTTTGTCCCTCTTCACATGTGGTTTACCATTTCTCCATGAGCCTAGCTTTAGCCTCCGTTCTTACTGCTTTCTTATTTATGTGTTCCTGGAGCAAGAGGGTATTGTACACTTCCCTTCTCTCTAATACTACAAGATGTATTGGAGGAACTCCTGCCAAGGCAATAACTGCACTCTCCGACACTGTGTGATATGCTGAGGTGATTCTCAATGCCGTATTCCGCTGTACACTAGTTTCCTTTGGTTGTTTGTCTTGTCTACAATACTGCTGCCACTCATATTGGTGCCGCGTACATAATCTTAGAGTGCACTACACTAGCTATCAATCTCATTTTAAGTGCCTTAGGTCCTTTTAGATTCGGCATCATCCTCACTAAGCTTGCTCTCGTGTGCATTGCCTTTTCTGCTACTTTGTTGATGTGCTTCCCAAAGTTAAGTATATTACCCAGTTCCATTCCCAGATTCGTCATACTTTTTTTCTATTGGACTTCGCTCTTGTACGTATATATTTTAAGATATGTGAAGGCTCTTCTATTAGTAACCAGTACTGCTTCCGTCTTCTGTATTGCCATTTGGAGAGATCTTTTTTCCAGCCAACGTTTCACATCATACAGACATTCGTTCGTTCGTATCTCTAGAATAGCAACATTATCTGCAGAACAGACTATTATTGCATCATCCGCAAAGCCAATTATTTCGCCTGGGAGCTCCATTTGTAGCAGATCGTCATACATTACATCCCACAGGAAAGGACCTATTCGCGAGCCTTGGGGTGCACCGCAGGTCATTTCCTCTCGTATAGTTATACTTTGTGCTTCGAACAGTATATTCCTAGAGTTACAGTAATCGTCTATTAGTATTATTAGGTATTCCGGAACTTTTTCCTTAGTAAGAGCTAACAAAATATCCCTCCATCTTGCGAAGTGAACCATTTTTTGCATCTATTACCACCAGAGCACAAAATCCTCTTTTTCTGCCATTACCCTGTTTATCAGCCCCGCCATATCTATGACTGATTTTATAGTATCAACCGTAGAATATGCTTTCCTAAATCCGTATTATTGGTTTGACAGATACTTTTCTCTCTGTATGAACGGCTGGAGGCAAATAGGCCTATATGATGATGTATTCTCCAGTGGTTTCTCTCCTTTCCTAAATATATAAAACATTAAAACATAAACCAGACGACATCCTAAACTACCAACTTTTGTTTCACTTACACCATTTATAAGATACGGCTATCTAATATTTACATAAGACAAACAGAGATAACCATCGGTAGGGTTCTTTTAAAAATACCGGGAGTATTACAACGAATACGTTAGGTCAGGCACCTAGTGAAATGACTTGCGCGATTTTATGTTTATGTGTTAGTGTTGTGTATGTGTGTATGTCCTATTCATTTTATTGTGCGACGATCTCTTCGGAGATTAAGACCTGAAAATGGAGTTTCAGCTCCGAAACATGTCGTCTTAAATGGTACGACAAGAAGTCAAGTGACGGACCTTATTAAGGTAATATCATTATTAATTATAATAGTGAATTGGTGCAACAAAAATGCAATTCAAATTAAATAATGAATCAACCGTTGAGATCTGTGCATATTGAAAAATTCATATGTTAAGATTACAAAGTGAAATTATTTTAAGTTGATAGAATAAGAGTACGTGATATCTAATTCAGAATGCATGGCATGTCTACATCTAGAAAGTGACAGTTGGGGTCAAAGTATACCACTGTTGAATACTTGAGCATTTGTAGATAGTAAACTGGCCTAATTACGATTTTTGTAATACTTTCAAAGTTTGGCACTAGGGATGTTTAGCCAGATTTCCAAATAAACACTTGTTCATTTA
>JAGFPH010000413.1:276556-292461 GCA_018207615.1 Philaenus spumarius | reverse complement strand
TACAGAAATTTAACGAAACATCCATTGTCAGCTTATGTCAGAGGCACAATAGCATTCCAGCCTTCGGTGGTTCTTTGATGTATCAATTGTTGCATGCGTCGCACGTAAGTGCCTCCACCTACGTCGCCTTCTAAGTACTACTTTGCGTGTCGTTACCTCACTTGACGGTGTCTGTCATTCCATGTTCAGATAACAAGCATAATTAACATGTATATTCAGCGTTAGCTTAACCATGCTTTATAGTATACCATGACACGATATTGAAACAACAATGGCCAACGTGGCTGCTTAAATCATTTTATTTAAACATTATTCGTGATTCTCGTGTGCCATTAATATACTTACTAAATGTTAGAACATTGTTAAATAGTCAAAAGTTTAAAGTAATATTTTTAATTTGTTATATAAAAACAATCTGTATTATACATAGAAAATATATATTTTTGCTAAGATTTAATTGGCAAAGCATTTTATACGATTGTGATGAAATTTGTATGTATGTGTTGTTTAATGTCTTCTGAGTGATATAGGCTTTTTGCCAGTGAGACTGATCAAGCAAATAGCATGACACACAGATACCGGACGCCAGCATCTATTTTCGAACAGGCCTAAGTTGTATAATGTATATGAAGTATAACTGTATCTAGCTAGGTTACACGTGTTTAACTATCAAATAACGCCACATGTTTAAATAAAATTACTCACGCAAACAAACTTTAATATTTGTAAAGTATTACTTTCCATATTTAATGCGCATTAAGCAAATCATATAAATATTTAACTCATTTGCACACGTTTTATCACCAAGAAAAAATCCACCACCCATTTTACCGTCACATTTTATTTTTGACCAAGAATCACTAAAATTAAATTCCAGTATTCAGGAGAAAATTAAGTTGAATAAAATAAATTGAGTTAGTCAACTTTTAACCGCTTTATATTTTAATTATTAACGATACAATAAATACACGAACATTACAGAATCAGAACTGTAGTCATTGTGCAATTTCACATATTCTCGATAAGGTAATTAGTTGTAATGGCTTGATTTAATTTAGTTCAACAAGGAAAACTTAATTCACTTTTCAACCCTAATAAAACATGGTATGAATAGATTATAATATTATTAAAACTAAACAACAATGTACCTATTATCCATCAATTATTCCCATAAGTGAGATTATACAGTGCCCAGTAGAGATAAAACTAATATTGAATACATTAGATGTCAATAGCCACTGTGGATATTGGCTACTCTTGACTTCTTCGTCCTTCGCTTATTAAACCCCTTCCTTTCTCTACAAATCTATTAGATTTTTTTTTAAAGTTTAGGATAATCATTACCTCAAATCTATGAATACAAATAATATTAATTGTCATAATCAAATTATTAAGTTTTACTGGAATAATAACAACTGTTACAAAACAAAACAGCTTGGTTTAGGCCAATCCCTATAACATAACTTAAAAAATAAAGATTCAAATTTTTGATATCAGCCGATAGTGGAAATACCGATGAGAAATTTTTTGGCGTCTTACATGTTAGTTTAGAGGTAATAAGAGTAAACAGATGATTATTTTTCCACAGCTGAGCTACGTATTCTAAATGGAAAATGAATATTATTATTTTAAATACTTATAGACCTAAATCTTATTATTTTGCCATACCATTTAGATGTATGTATAATATAAATAGCAAAAAGTGCAAATTTTCAGGATATTTTAACAAGCAGTTTGCAGTTTAAAGCAGTTTAACAATTGTTTAACAAGCAGTTAAATAATATACGACCAACAGTTGAAACTCATAAGATGGTTAGCTTCCTCTTCACATATATTTTATAAAGTTATTAAGTTGCTTCCAGATTAATCCTACAACTTTATTAAAAAGAAATACAAAAATGTGTGAGGAGAAACAAATTTAGTGCAAAACACACTGGGCTCTCGCCTAGTTTGACATACAAATTGTATAAATTTGACCGAATTTGATCTTGCTTTAGCCAATATAATTCATCTTTCACTTTATTATCAAGTTCTTTTGATTTATATGTTTATTATGCGTATACATTTCTAACTGTAGCCAATTAATATTACAAATATTAAGGGAATCAGAGTTCATTGTATATTTGTAAAAATGTTTTGCTTTCTTTAGTAACAAAACATACTTTGTCAGTCATTGAAACTAAAAAAACTATTTTGAAATCGATGCAGGAGTAATTCACATTTATATTTCTTATAGCTGAAAATCCAAAATGATAGATACATTTTTCGCACTTTTTAAATTCGAAAGTGGAAATTAATCTTTTATCAGCACGACACCACATCAGTGGTTTGATTTATAACATTTTGTGCTGAAAGGGTATAGTTCGCCCTGTCCCCCACGAGTGAACGAAAACCATATACGTCACAACTTATGCTGTGGTACAATGTTATGTTTTTGACAATGCGCTTATTTTGTTTTACTGTAACAAAATTAATAAACATATTTTTAATAAATAATTTTGTTTTACAAGATATTATTTTATGAAAATATGTATTAGTTCAACAGTTAAGATAAAATTGCTTTAATATCACTTGCAATATATATAGTTATTATTTATGATAATTTTTCTTTTTCGCTGATATAATATGTCAGTTTCTGATTGAGTAATGTTTCTTTCATTACGGTGTCGGAATGAATACTTGGGCTATACATTATATTATTACTTAAACAATAAGTTAGTTTAAACAATAGTTATCAACTCATTTAGTTAAGACAAAATAGCAATAATATAAAAACGTGTTTTGGGAAGACAATTTGGATGTTTAGATGAAATATTAGCCCACACAGCATTGCGGCTGTACCTATAAACCGTTAGTGAATACACAAAGCTACACCGCGTCTTGAGGATGCACCAAGTAGTGCTTTAACAGTTCATGCTTGAACTCTTTTACAAATAAAATATAAGCATATGCAAAATTAAAACGTACATAACATTTTAAAAACATTCTAGTGCTAAAACACTTCTATGTAATACTAACTTTTAAATAATTTTCTTAAAAGAAAAACAAATTACTATAATTATACTATAATACTATAACAATCCCCCTCTGCAATAGGGTGTGGGCGCCTATGCGAAGACGTAGTGACGTCTATAACAGCGTGTCTGGTTACTGACATAAGATGGGCTATGAGAAAGGAGCTATGGTGGGCTATTTAATACGTATAATAACACCAAGCACAATCAAATGTAACTTTACGGAAAATCTAATTTGATACTATTATTGTATAACCTTAAAACGATCATCAAATATTAACCTAATTAAACTTAATTTTTAAAACTTATATAATTTACAGAACATGCTTCTACGATGGTACCTCCAACTTTGAACCTTGTTGATATAGATGGTAGCAGCTGATAATGTAATTTGTTATGTTTTGCAGTTTTTGACGATAAATAAATGCAAATCATTTTATAGTTGATACCAGCATGCCTGCAAAATAAGCTAAGCGATTGTCACCATCTAAACAGATACACGAGATAGAACTTCGAGCAGCATTCAGGCAAAAATTTAAGGTATTTATGTAAAATTTTAGTTTGCTTCTTAATTAGTGTAATTATTATTGTCTCATGCCGTAAATATGGCAGCAATAAATTGTCTTAGTGCAAACAGTCTATTTCTATAATGCCAATACATTTTATGGCAAGGTTAAACTAAGGCCGCTTCTACCACATTTACTACAGACATTAAATGGATAGTGTTAACATTAACGTATACAAAAGTTTTTACCTAGTAGGGAAATATTTGTTTTTGTTAAAACTAGATTAGTAATAGATCCATCTAAACATGCAATACGGAATAGTAATTGAATTGGTTTCAAATCTCAATGTTAAGACCGAGATTTATCCTGAATGGGTCTTATTAGTAAATTATTATTCGTCTTCAGTTTCACTATTTGAAACAAAATACATTCTCTGCCTTGTTGGCTCTTTTGTTCCAAGTTAGAACTTATTTCAAATCTAATTTACTTTATTAGAACTACACTAACAATCAAATCTCAAATTTGCTTTGTCTTTAAGGTCTCATTCCCTGTTGATCTCTTAGGACGTAATTAATGTTTTGTGTTTTTAAGCTGTAAAGCGATATGCCACAAATAAATACACTTACTTAGGAAAATATTGCTTTGATTTTCAAATTCATAGTCACTATTATTAGTACAATTTTATTCTATAGTTAGGTTCTGTTTCACGAAACACAACACTTAATCACTTTCTGATTCGCCATAACATACATTTTCGTTAACTTCATTAAAATTTCAAAGTACACTTACAATTGTCTACGTTTACAAGTAAGCGCTGATAGGCCTAAAATGGTATTGTAATTTAGTTTCTACAGAATTTCATAACATCAAAAACTTAAATATAGAATTAACAAAACTTCTAAAATCGTACAGACTTTATCTGTGTTGTGCAGTTATACAAGACAGCCTAGTTTTTATCAGTAAAGAGTCTCAACTCGTGATAAGACCACAATGGGTTTTAAAATTACTGTTATTATTTTTACTTTAGTTTATTATATCAGTAGCATGTACCAAAATACGTTTTACTCTGTAAAAGCTCCCCTAATTTTCTCTTGTGAAATTTCATATACTGATAACTCAAAATTACCTTTTTGAAACAATTTAACTGATACAAGAACAGACGATGAAAATGAACAGAACTCACAGCAACTAATATAACTATCAATATACAACAGAACTAATATGACATCAATCACTCTGTTGTCTCTGGTCTCCTGATATTTATAATTATTGCCCCACCATATTATTTAAACTCACTACCCGACCAGTGTAGTTGTATACCCACTATTTGACCATGTTGGGAAATTTACCATTTATTTTTTTACTTCTTGGGATTATGTTAAGGGTCATCAAAATATTGTATTGAACAATTGGTAAATGAATTAGTTAAGATCCTCTTCACTTCGTGCAAGATTTAACAAAATAGACGTAGGCTTACATACTCATGTGTTGCTGTTTCTTTCTTCGAAGACGCTGACAACATCCCACCAGCTATAAAACAAAATTTCACACCAATAATGTACTTGCCAAATTATTAAAAAGAAATTGTAGCCCTTAGGTATTGAAATTAGGTCTTAATCTTGTAACGCAAGGTACTAATCTATAAGTAGTTCGAAGAGTGAAAAGTGAAATATACTGTGTTTAATTGGATCGCTAACTGCAGAAGGGAAACTTGTCCAACATTTTCAAATTTTATTTTATTGGCTAAATAAAATCTAAATGGATAGACGCATCGTTTACTGCAGAAACAGAACTTCTCAACAGTCAATAAAGCGTCCATTGAAGCGTCCACTACTGACAGCTGAAATTCACCTTTAGACAGCGCTAGTGTGATAACTTTGCTTTGCTTATTGGATTACTCTAAAACCATCTGAGGTTGCTGAAATATTGTACAGCTGATCTGTTTATGTTTTGTTTAAACTACAACATAAGCTAACTACAACTTTCATAACCTGTTTTGGAAGAACCTGGTAATTTTTTATTTTAACCTGTTTTTTTTTCTTATTTAGTTAGTGTTTAATTAATTAGTGTCTACTACGCATCAACCACGGACCACACGGAATCTCTTGAACTATGTCTGAAGTAAACTTTAGAATTATTCATTGTGCAAAACATCTAGCCTACTTTATTGTTTGACTAGAAGAATGAAGGAGTTGCAATACTTTAACATTAGGGCCTTTTTGCTTCCAACCGCTTACGATATTATCCATATTGTTTTCAGTAAGAGTGTAAAGTTTTGTTCTGATATCATTAGGACAGGCTGCAAAGTGAAATATTAAAATAAAAAGTATAGCTCTTGTTCTAGCTCCATATTTTGTTCCATTATTAGAAAGGATTTTCCTTTAAAATATTATTTCATAGTAACATAACCATTTACGATTATTTATATTAAGTTTTGACATTATTTGAGTAACTAAAAAATAGTTTTCCTTAATTTCTTAAATATATAAAAATGATTTAAATTATTTATAATATCTTATAAGTTCTAGGCATGCTTACGTTTTTGATTGAAAGTGATCTTATGTTACAATTATTAGTAGGTCCTACATACCGTTTATGAGTTTGTATTACGTCATTTATATTGTTTAAGGGGTACATATGTGCAATATATTGAAGGTTGCAAATTAAAACTTTGACATGTTGAGCAATGTTTCTTTTTTCGTAACAAACAACAACTTAGACTAATTGTGCATTGATGCTGATACAGCCAAACTATAAAAAAAACAGTGACACATAACTACATTTTTACTGTGAAATGGAATGAAGGCGGTTCCAAATGTCACGGCATTATTTACGTTACTCTTAATGAAGTTGTAAATGTCTGCCGGAGTTATGTCGCGGAAATAATATTCTGCGATATATTTTACATTTTAATGTTCTAGTTTCTAAAGTCATAAATTAGTGGCTGTGTAAATTACGCTTTTCATAATAAATGCCATTTGAAATTGAAATTAAAGTTCACGGTCTTATTAACTACTTTATGATGCTTATGTTGTGATAAGAAAGTAATGCAATACCGTGAAATCTAATTGATTTGTTAAATAGTAATTTAACGAGTTTGCCAATTAAAATGTTTCCGCTTAAGGAAATCAAATATAAAATATAATTACAATGAAAAATCATAAAAAGTAATACTACACAAATACTACAGTGATCCACAAACACTCTATAAATATATAAACTGCAAGTTGCATCACCTCCCACAACTTTAGAGCATTGCTGTTATACGTGGTAACTTAACAATCACATTTATATTTTGTAGGATTAATTTAAACTTTTATGATGTTTTAAAAAAAAAATTACAATAAATAAAGGGTTATTCTCTTATTATTATCGTTGATGGAAATATTATTGTTTTTATTGTATATGTTAAATATTTTCTAAACTGTGCGCCAAATTTCGTTCCATAAAATTACGTGTACTACTACATTAAATAAGTATAAATACATAAAGGTGTAGTTACCATAAGGAAGATAGAAGCAGAGAAGTAAAGACGTCATCTAGTATCAAAGTAGAGTTGGAATCCAGTTGCGCAGGACCTGGTTTCTAGACAGATTTAACTGCGCTAAATAAAAAAAAAAACTTAAAATCATAACAAGGAAATTAATGAGAAAGGGATTTGAAACACTTTATTTGTAATCAATTGTGTAAGAGCAGCATAAAGGCACAGTGATTAACACACTCAAGATTGCTACAGATGTAACACAGTTGCACAGGTTCAAGTGTCCCACGCTGCCCAACCCACATTTTTATTAATCTAACATAAGACATAGAAGAAAATATAATAATTTTACTAAGTGTTATAATGGGATTATACTTTTTGTTATGACGGACATACTGAACACTCTACAAACTATAGTTATGAAGTACCCTCGATTTTTATGATTGTATGGCCAATTAAAACAAATTGAATAACCAACCAAATAATAACAAACGGAATAACCAAAAAAAGTTTTCTTCTTTATAGACCCACTTCTTCCCACAAGGCAATGCAATTAAAATGACCATCTTGATTCGTAAACACACATCAAGTAAACGATTTGGTAATTTTTTAGATACAGTGTAAGTGGTATCTAATGTCCAAATATTGAATTTTGAACTAAACAAAAAGTTAAATGTTATCATTTTGTTTTTGAACAATAAGGTGTTTCAAAGATCCTACTCGAGAATGGTTTCTCCGTCAAGAAAATCAATCCTTATTGGAAAACTATACTACTACAGAGACTTGATGAACTGCAAAGAAATACCACGGATTTTCTAACACAGAAGATGAAGAACTTGCATGTGCTACTTTATTGAAATAGTCAAACAGGCCTAATTCACTTAGAAAATTCGTTTACGCTACTGGAATATACCAAAGTTGTCAGTTCAAATTTATGCGTGAAAAACAAAACAAATTTGTATAAACTCATTTAGTTCACGTACTGATAAAAGATGACACAGATAGACGAGTAGAATTTTCTTGGAAGGTAATTGAAAAGCATGACAAAGATCCGAATGGTATAAAGGAATTGTATTTTCAGTTGAAGCTGCATTTTACAGAACAGGATCTGAAAAATAAATCAAAGGGTATAACTGTTTGGACTGCGATCAGCCATAATGGTGTTTTATTGTATAACATATTCTACTAAACAATGACTGGAGATTCACATGAATATTAACTGATCACGTAGTTCCTCATCTTATTGAGATGGAGATGAGAGACGTTTATTTATAGCAGAACGTGGCCATTACGCTAATGTGGCCAAAGCGATTTTAGGTCGAGATCTTCTCATCCGTCGGTTAGGTCGTGGCAGCAATTTTATGGACTGGTCTCCAAAGATCAACAGACTTGACTATTTGTGAGTTTTAATCTTTTGAAAGAAACAGTTTAATCTTGACCTTTAACAACAGATGACGATAGTGAGGCTAATTGAAGAGGAACCACTGTTGATACCTCAGCCATTTTTCAAAGGCGCTTAAGACTTTTTTCGCTGCTTATCAATGCATAGCTATTGGTTAAAATCAATTCGAATGGAGGTCAAATTTGGATCAATAATATTTAATTTTCATGTTATTTTTAAATCAAAAATTTTTAATGGCTATACAAATAAAGTCATATGTTTGATTTTCCATAAAAAAAACATAACTCAAGGATACTTTATTTATACATCTATGTAACATAACTGCAAAGTGCAGTGCTAAGTGTAAAGTGCAAAGTGCTGTTTGCAGTGTTTCATATTTTATGTCCAGCATATTAATTCCAAAATAATTATATTTTTGTGGGACACACCGAATTATATGTAAAACGTTTTCAAATAAAATAACAATTATTCACAAAGATATAAAAAAATTAAATATTATGTATACTGTATTGGTAAAATTTCCAAAACTATTAGGGCAAACCATTATTACCTCCATACTGTTATAATTTCTACTTTATAACTATTTACCAAATTAGGATTTTTACACTAATTCTACCCGCCTAATGTTAAAGGCAAGCTATTGAATTACTTGTAAATTAAGACGGACAATTTTCATTTCATCTGAACAAAACAAGTTATGTTTTGAGCCGGCATTTATCGCCTACGACTTGTGTAGCCATTAGTTCATGTGAGTAGGTTTAAGCTAAGCTGTGATTTACATCTAGCTCTAATTTTAGCTCCAAGGCAAAGCACATCATGAACTTGTTACAAAATATACACATTAGTAAGATACCACTTTGTATCACAAACTTAGTGGTGTGTTATTTACTCTAATGTTCAAATTATGCAGTAAACTGGAATGATGAACTTCATGGTAGTTGAACCAAGCTTAGCTGCTGTAGGTCATCAGGAGGAGATTAATTATTTACAAAGGAATTTTATTGATAATATATCATGAATTGATTTAATCAACAGTTTGCTTTCAAATTAGATTATTTAAAAAAATATTTTGTTTAATTTAACGTTATAAACATTTTCGTTTTGTTAATAGAAATGTTTTACAACAATTAATTATTTCGAAATACTTAATTATGTTTGTTTAATGTCTACAACGGTTTTTTAATTTTAGGTCGAGTAGTGAATTTATACAAAAATCTTTTTATTCGTGTGTATCGTGTGCCAGGTCACCTTCCACGCCGCTTTCCTAATGCGTTGCCATAAAATACAAACACTCCATCACATGGGTCTTCAACTTGATTTCATAAAAGACTCATTGAATTCGGTCTATTAGGCTCAGAGTTGCAATGACTTTGATATTATAAATATACCAATTTTCGTAATTTTTTTAAATATGTCGAATTGACTAACATTCGTGTAAGTAGTTACTTTTATACAATAGTAGGCCTGTTACAAAATGTACACTTTTTTTTATTTATATAATATTAATACATAAGTAATACAAATAATAGAAATTGTATTTAACATTTGCATATTATGACATATGTTTTGAGTATTGTATTAAAAATTTGGACTATTACAAATAAAAGAACGAAATTCGTATTATTTCAACAAGTTTATGGTAACAAAATTAAAGTGAATAGCACAGATTCAGTGGGATTTTTCATATTGTTTATTTTTACAAGCTTCTCAAAATCTTGTCGTTTTGACTTTGGACCTTAGTCGTGTTTAAGATGAACGCATCTTATTCTAGTCCTGGGTTTTGATTTTCATGTGTGAAACAAATTGATCGTTAGTGTTCATGAAGCTTTCATCGATTTTTTTAAATGAGTTACTACCGATTTTTGTCTAATATTGAGTAAGTTCAAAGTAAATTTTTCTCTTAAATGGGAATCGCGTTCCAAATCATCATTTGGACATCCTCTGGCACGTAGTTAGTACTTATTTTACAGCAATTTATTCAACACCCCAAACTTTTTATTAGTTTAATTTAACAAATAAATATAAAGTAGTCAATTTCTCTTAAAAAGTACGAAAATTCTCACTTACTTCTAGGTTTTTGCTAGATATAGCTGTTGTTATGTTATTATTATTATAAACCTTGATTTGACTCTTGTGTCATCTTCGACTAAATATAACAGAAATTCTGTTCACATTTTCACACCAAAAATGAAACTGAGGGTATTGGGCAACACACAGCTATTGTCAAACCCAATACCCATTTATTGTGAACTTATAAAATGTGAAAAGTAAATATGAATTATGATCATCCTTCCAGTTTTCTGTTATATGTCTATAGTTCTTATCAGTTTTTTGTTATCGAATATTACCAGTAATTTGTAGTTTCAATTTTAAAATCTTCATAAAGTCACGGGTCATATATTATATTTACAACCAACCTTTGATTTAGGTCCTCAAGTTGGAATGTTACTACAAAGCTTAATTTGTTCGTGTGTGTTCGACACCATTTCCTCCATTTAACTGTGTATTGAAAATCGTTTCGGAGATATCACATGAGTTGTTAGTTATTTATCTGTAAATGAACGATATGAAACTCAGGAAAAACAACGAACCCAGAGAGCTCAGTGCCACGCTAAAAACCGATCCTCTTTATGCATCTGAGATAATTTATTCTGTTGCCAATTTAACAATAAAGGTCAGTCCAAAGCAAGTTACATATTTACAGTGAAGTAGTTGTTCAATGTGGTTTTTACATCTCTTGTTTCTACAAGGTTTTACAAGGGTTTTACATTTTTCTTAACCCAATTGGGTGTTTGTGCAGAATATTTTTTATCTGTGATATAATTAGTGTTTGTTATTTTTTAAGACACAAATTGCAACATGACTTCACATGAAAGTTGAAATTATTATGAATACAAGGAAAATACTAAACTTTTATATCTGTTTTTGCTGTTCTGCCTTATGGACTGGTACAAGAAGGATATAATAAATGGTTCGAACTGTAATTTAACAACGGATAACGGTCTAACAGTGTATATAGAGCTTCTGTACAAATTTAAAAAAACAAATTGTGCATATTTATAAAAACACAAAACAGATATATGTCAGACAATAAATAGGGGTGAAAATCCAAAATTAAACTATAAATTATCTTATTTTAATGTATTTAATATAGAAAGACATTTATTTAAGATTACCGGTAACTGTTAAGACAAACATTTGCACTATAAAGAATAAAATGATGGATACATTTACTTTACATACTAGACTGCGAGCAGTTGTATAAATAAGGTATTTATTTAATTATCTTATATACTAAAAAACTGTTGCAAAACAAAAAAAGCGAGGCTGACCGTTCTACTGGACCGATTTACATGCGGGTTGTACCAAAACAAAGGTTAGCGGTCCTATATGAGCAGGTTTTATTTGTATTTTGAAAATATTTATGTTAATTGGGTCAAAAATGGAAAATAAACTTTTCTTATGGAGATTTAACACAGGGAAAAAAATTAAAGCTTCTGACAGCGAGCCTGACCGTTCTACTGGACCAATTTACATGCGGGTTGTACCAAAACAAAGGTTAGCAGTCCTATATGTGCAGGTTTTATTTGTATTTTGAAAATATTTATGTTAATTGCATCAAAAATGGAAAATAACCTTTCCTTATGGAGATTTAACATGGGGTAAAATTTCAACTTTGCACTTCTATGAAGAGTTCACTTGAAGTTTCCACTGAACCGTTTTACACACGGTTTGTTTTAAATGAAAGATCAATCATTCTATATTTGCACAATTTACTTACATTTTTGAAATAATTTCATTTAGAATGTAATAAAAGAACTTTTTAAAACGTATTTTATCATCAATTTAAGTTTCCCTATCCAGCTGATTATTAAAACACGTGATTGTGCATCTAAGAACAAACAACTGTAGCAAAAGGAATCAGCTGGCTTAGAGAAAATCATTAGTGGCCAGTATTTTTCAACGAACAAAAAAATTCACAGGATCAAGTTGAACGGTAAACTCATAGTGCCAAACAGCTGTAATACCAATAAATAAGCAAAATTATGAAAAACTAAGAAACAACAATTGAAAGATGAAACTTATATCATTCAAAAATGTGCACAACAAAAAAAATCATGTGTGCATGTTGCCGTTAAGACAGGTAAAATAAATTACACATAATTTTAGGTTAGGCCTAGACTGAAAAAACAACTTCTTGGATGTATTTACGTTCATTGCCATAGCAACCAATTGATTAAAATAACAGATAAAACAGTTGATTCAGATGTCCAGCTTTTAGTACAAAATATTATTTTAAGTTAGTCCTAGGCTCAATCAACACAAAATATGTTTCAACACACACAAATCAATAAAAACTTGCTTTAAGGAATTTAAAAATAATAAAAAACTATGTTACATCCTAATTAAAAATAAATAAGACTTATTATAGTAGGCATATTTATTGATATATACGGTAATTGATAGTAACTTTTTGGTAAGGGTTTTGATTAAGTGTAGGCCTACACCTGAGCCTTACTGGTTCTTTTGACTTTTATTATACCGGTAACTGTTGTTATAAAATATACGAAATAATTTGATTTGAACATTTAACATTATTTATCATCTTAGTTTTGAGGTTATTATTAATCCTACACCTTTATTATAAATAAAACATAACATATTTTTTTAGAAGGTTCCATTGAGGGTTGGCGTGCGGAGCACGCAGGGGTCTCCCCTAGTAAGTAGGTATATATTAAAATGTTTTATCGAACTAGTAAGGTTTGAAGTTGTGACTTTGCGAAATAAACATTCAGGTACGTTATAGATGCAATGTCTATATAAAAAATAGATATACACTTTAGCAAAAATGGTTTGAAGTTTAGTTAAATCTTAACTACACTTCAAACCATTTTTGAGGTGCAATTTAAGAAGGAACATTAGAAACAAACAATATTTATTGCAAGTTAAACTGAAGTTATTTTATTTGTTTTATTTTTAGTCATGCAACAAGTGTTTTTGTTTTCATTTTCACCTGAAATACAAGAAAGAATGGCACGAATAACCACAAACTTGCATGTTACTATAAACCTATAATTATCGCAATACCTTCATAGGTCTTCATAGGGAAAGCCATGTTTTGAAACATGTTTACTAAAGTGAAATTATTGTTTAGCTGCTTAAGTAATTGGAAAGTATAGAAAGCTCAAAACATTTGAATAGCTGATTGGCTCCATAAATCACTTATTTAAGAATTTAATTCGTGCAATGAAAATGCAATAATTCTATTGCATCATAAAGTTTACGACAAGAGTTTAGTCCGCCTCATAAATTGCGTAATTCATTGTCTCACTCCGTATATATAGCAGCAGTATAAATAGATTTACTGCAGACAGTCTCAATTTGTTTGGAAGCAATGCCAATAAGTTATGATGCCCCATTAAACTTTCCGCCATGCTTATTACTGCCAGACTTAAACAGTTGTCAAATATTCAATATTTCTAAAATTATGTTTTATAAAAATTTTATTGTATTATTAGTGGAAAAATACAATTAAATTATAAAATAACATTATACTTGTGCATAAGCTAAATATATAAATAACGAAACATATAATCGTCCTTCAAAAAAAGTTTCGCCCTTTAAAAAAAATATGCCTATTTTGATGGGCTTCTTAACTGATAATGAAAATAAATAATGTTTGGAGAGTTTATAGTTTCGTTAGAATTCGATTTGAATTTGTAAAATATTGAAGTAATACTAGTGTTTTTAATTCATCTAGACTTACGACATCTGTAACTTCGTGAATACCTACGGCTTTATTTAATTTCTGTATTCCAAGTTCTATACTTTGTCTTGCCAACGAACAACAGTTCTAGTCTGGTTATGTCCTACTTTATTACAATGTGGCTCTCTTTAAAGACTGACTTATTTATTCAAGTGCAAAGGATTAGTATTTCTTTGATGGATCAACACAAAAAACTAATATGCCGAAAATAGGTTAGTTGTTTAGAAAATAGCCTTAAGATTCACATCTAAAACGCTTTGGATTCCAATTACAAACTGCTGACAAAACTAATCATGTTAATATTAAAGCGTATGTGCTAACAACTGCATATACATAAGTTCATTTATGTACAGCCTCGTATATTTTGCTAAACGAGGTACGCAATATGCAGTGAGCAGAGTTATGCTACACAAGTAGGCTATCTTACAATTCCCATACCTCTAGCACAAGATACATAAATATTAATTTGTTGGTTCTTGTTTAATCATTTTGTGTTTGAGGAAGTTAATAATCTTTACACACACTGACATTTTGTCAGTACCTGCAGGGCACCGGGCTAAATCAAAATTCCCGCATAAAAGCATTTCGGATGCTGTTTGGGTAACAACATTTTCTGAAATGTGTTCTGTTAAATCGAAGTTTTTTTCCTTGATTAAACAGAATGCAAGAAAAGATTATAAAAACGCAATTTAAAAATTAGGTATCAGGTAAGGTGTTTGCACATGCGTAATTGTTTTCAAAAACATAGTACACACGATTCTAAAAGTTTTAATACGAATATTTAAATGCGTAAGACGATTATTTTTATCCAACAACATTTATCTTAAAAATAAATAAATATAATAACGATAGCTACAATAACAAAACTGCTTTATATTTTGTATATTAATGTAATAGTTATATTTAAAACTTAAACCGAAATTTCTCGAAACTGAACTGAATATCTGAAACTGTCTCCAATAAATGCTGTATGTTAGTAAGAGAGAAAAGAAAATAATAATCACCGGTTTTTTTTATTGTAGGACATTTCAAATATTATTTGAGCTACGTTTGTATGGAACTCTATATTTTCTATGTGATTAAACTTTTTTCAATATACAAAACTAAAACGGATATATTTGTAATTTCTTACCAACTAGATTTGAAAGAAACATATTTGTCACTAAATGTAAGGATGAAGAAAGCAAAATACATTTATGTTTATAAAAATGTAAGCTTTTACTATTTTTTTTAACATAAATCGTATTTATCTACATGATCTAAAAGATTTCTAACTATATAAAAAAAAAGGAACATGATATAGTCCACAAATTCAAAAATAAATATGGTTACCATTTGAATCCGGACTGTGGTTGTGAGTAGAGCAGCATTTTTTATTGGTGCTGTGTGTAGAACAGCATTTTTGTTGGTGCTGTGTGCAGAACAGCATTGGTGTTGGTGCTGTGTATAGAACAGCACTTGTGTAGGTGATATGTGTAGAACAGCATTGGTGTTGGTGATATGTGCAGAACAGCATTGGTGTTGGTGCTGTGAGTAGAACAACATTGGTATTGGTGTTGTGTGTAGAACAGCATTGGTATTGGTGCTGTGTGTAGAACAGCATTGGTGTTGGTGCTGTGTGTAGAACAGCACTTGTGTTGGTGATATGTGTAGAACAGCATTTATGTTGGTGCTGTGTGTAGAATAGCATTTATGTTGGTGCTGTGTGTAGAACAACATTTGTGTTGGTGCTGTG
>JAGFPH010000413.1:235607-267299 GCA_018207615.1 Philaenus spumarius | reverse complement strand
ATTTAGGCTGAGCAATGTCCGTGTAACCTACCGCCGCTATAGGGTGACTTAAATATTTGTTTACGTTGTAACTATTAATTATAGCGAAAAATTACCAAGCCATTCAGATGAAGAATTTTGTTCCCAAGAGTTTGGTATTAAAAAAAACGCTATTTGAACAATTGCGGGTTTTAAATGGATTTAGGCTGAGCAATGTCCGCGTAACCTACCGCCGCTATAGGGTGACTTAAATATTTGTTTACGTTGTAACTATTAAATATAGCGAAAAATTACCAAGCCATTCAGATGAAGAATTTTGTTCCCAAGAGTTTGGTATTAAAAAAAACGCTATTTGAACAATTGCGGGTTTTAAATGGATTTAGGCTGAGCAATGTCCGCGTAACCTACCGCCGCTACGCTAGAGTCACATATTGCTTTCTGTTTTACTAGAGCCGACCCTTAAAGAACAATAGGCCACTCCCCTAGCTGGCTGCCACTCCCTCGGCACCCCGCCAGTTGTTTGTCTGACTCCGGTCTGTAAACACTTAGGTGTGTGTTTGTACTTTACTGTGTTTGTATTATTGTTTTTTTTTTTTTTTTTTTGACTTCTCAGTTTCAGCTCTGGAATGTACTATGTAGATCGTTAAGGTTGGTCGTATATTTTAGCTTTACTTGTTTTCTCTACAAAGGCCTAGATCTGTAGGTTTATGTTCCCTTAGTTGTTGTCACGTGATATCGGGAGTTGATTTATATTCCCGAAACGTGTATTGATTGTTTAACACACAAATGATGGCAAATGTCCGAATAACTAATAATACATTTGAACATCCATCGATAGTTAAACGATAACTTCAAACAGGAAAACAGAGAATTAAAGAGATTATATACATTATTTACAGAGATGAGGAACGTCTCAAGGTGACTAAATCAGGATCACTAAGATTATCAGACACTCTCACATATTGATCACTTCTATTTACATAAGTTTTAAACTAGTCCAGTCAAATTAGCTCAAAATGGCGGCGAATCGTGCATTAAATCATGGGATTCCAATTTTTTTCAGGAATATGTAGTGGATGGTCTCCTGAATAACGCCTAATAAAGTCCCATCGATTTCAGGCACCGCAGGGGTGGGAGTGGGTTCTGAAGGCCCCTATTTTTGGTTTCTTACATTTATCTCGAAAACGGTGTGTCGCACAGAAGTTTTTATACTTTTAAAAATTAAAGTTAATAAAACTTCCTTCTACATGGTATTCCATATTTGTACCTAAGTGTTACCATTTTCAAGATATGAGCCGTTAAGTATGAAACGTTGCCAAAAAAAGTGGGTGAGGTTCAGGTATTTCGTCAATCTTCCTCTTAGAACTCTTTTCCCTTCTAGTTTACAGAAAACTCGTGAGAAATAAAGTTGTAAAGCGAAAGATTTTCTTCAAAAATGTATACAGTTATGCTCATTTATTTTGGCCCGGTAAATAGTTACAGCGATTTGAAGTTTTGGGGTACTTTTCAACATTTTAGTAGTAAAATGCTCGTCAGTCAAGTTTCGTTTCTAAGGTCTGAAACTCTCTTAATTACTTTATATACTGATTAATTAAATAAGTCTAATATTTATAACCCGTATAAATAATAAATTATGTACACCTGCACAAATAATAGATATTATTTCAAAAATGAAGCTGATGAAAAATGCTCTATAAAATGGTATATTAAAGTTTCTCCATCCATTAAAGGAGACCAGTCTCCACCATTATTAAAGGAGACCATCCACTACACATTCCTGAAAAAATTGGAACCCCATGATTTAATGCAAGATGAAAACCTAATTTGACTAGACTAAACTTGTCTTTAGCAATTCCTCTTAGTTGTCAATACCACAGTATGTGAAATACATGTTATGATTAACTATATCAACATTATGTTTAGTGATATCTTGCAATAACGATGAAACACAATTCACACCGACCTACACATTTGATAAAAAATTAAGAAGTGCCTCTTTAGCAGAATTAATAAATCTTAATACGAAAATCCTATAAAAATATTATAATGTAAACTACTTATCTAATACAAATACAACACCGGCATTATAAACCATTTTTTTTCAAGTTTTCTGTGAACAGAATGAAATCATTTACCAACATTAAATAAACAGTAAGATAAAATAAACTACTAACAATAAAACTCTATTTTTGTTTTACTAACAAACCTTACTTAAACACTAAGGCATGTCAAAACTGTTGTAATTCTAATGCATCATAAATTTTACGACCAACGTGTGTTTAGTTCACCTCGTAAATCGCGTAATTCATTGTCTCACGCCGCGCCGTATATATTGCGCTACGTCGGCAATAAATAGACTTAGTGCAAATAATCTGAATCTAATAAAAAATAAATACCAATACTGTTTATGCTACATTAACTAAAACAATTGCAGCAATGTTTATTACTTACGTTAAATCGACCTTTTTATCATTGGAACACATAAATATGTTTTAATTGAACGATTTTACAAATAAACTTGTTTAGAAAATATTTGTATTAATAAAGCAAATATTTATAAATCATACTTTTTCTACACATAAATCATAGTTAACTTTTAAATAGTTACATGTCATCTTCTCTTATCATAATGAATTTTAAAGTTATAGAGAAGTTATTTTAAATAATTCAATGTTTTATTTGTAAAATTAATTTTATTCTAAAAAAGTCGTATCTAATATCAATGGTGGCCGGTACGTTGGCTGTAATGGAAAAGTTCCAGTTTGACTCTCAGGCCAATGGTTTCGTACCTTCAACCATCCTGAAAGCTTTTAGTCTGGTTGCAAGTGTCTTTCCATGGGCTCCTTGATGTTACAGATAATTGGGCAAAGTTAAAGATAATGACATAAAATGTACATACAATATTGCTGTGTTTACTGTTTTGGTATAGTATGCCGGTTCGAACAAACCAATTATTACACATAACTTAACTATTATCCTTCATCCGATTGTTTTTACAATTACACCATCCGATAGTGAATCAAAAGGTACCAAAAAGATATCTTGACATTTTTCGTTAAAATTTACGGTTGTTTAGTTATTTAGGTTTGAAATTTTCAAACAGCCGCCATTTTGAAACGCATTATTCGATAGTATAAATTATTTTTCTTGAGGTATATCATTGTTAGATTAATCTTCATGCCAAGTTTGAACTCAATCAGTCAACCCGTTCTCTAGAAATGAATTATTTTGTACAAAAAACAAAATGGCGGAATGGGGAATCGAAGAGTTTTCGGAACTATGTTTATATAATGTGACAATTTAATGCAAGCATTTTGATTTCATGGATCTTAATATTATATTACATAAACCTGTATATTATGAAGTCATGAGGATTAAAAATAAATTCTCGAAATTTCATCTTTAACAATCGGTGGCAAGTGGTTTTCGTAAATAATGAAAACGTACTTTGGTTTAAAATGTATAAGGAATATTTAATTGTTTCGGTAATATTTATAATCCTACTAAAGCCCTTCTTATAGCCTAGTCCCTTCTTGTGTCTGTTCATGTTGTGAAACAAATAAATGATTGCTTAAGCTTGGCAGTCAATGTGTCCTTTTTTCATTTCGATTGATCTCCTAAATTATTGCATAAATGTTTAACTGTATGAATAGTCCTACACAAGACCAACGATAGGTGCATTTTTATAAACCTGGATAGTAAATATGAAATTATGTTTAATAATAATGTAGATAGACCCTTTAAAATGTCCGGCAAGATTGACTTAGTTTTAACACTTTTAACACATTAACTTTGTAAAAGACTGCCTAAAGCAAGTATTTGTCATTTAATAAATAACAATTAAAATATTGAACCAAGAACTACTTATTTTTCGCATATTTTCAGTGTTTTGTTTTACGACGATTCATCTTAACTTAGATTGAGTGACCTACTGGATGAAATCATTGTAAAAAATAACAGATGTAGCATCTGTAACATTTCAATGTTATTTAAATGGGGGGAAAAAAATTTATAACTTTGATTGGTCATTATGTTGGATAGAGTCAACATACAGACCTCCGGTTTGCGCCAATCTTCTTCTTTTATCAAGGCCTTTAAAATGAGGTGTCACTCAATAGTGGTTCTTATTTAAAATTTTCGACTTACCTTAGAAAATACCCCATTTTTAGGGGACGAGTTGAAATTTACGATATGCCAAAAAAATCTATTTTTGTTCATGTTAACAATCCCCAAAGCAAATCTGTCTATTTCCATTGATAAAAAAAATAATAGGGGGGGGGGGGGTTTATTGTTACGATATGATGTAATGTATTTTGGATATATTATTTGAGGCGTTGACAAGATCTATAAAGTGTAAATAGTGCTTCATGATCAATACAGAAATCTTTTTTCCTATCGGCATAAAGTACGGTTTACTCAAAAGAAGATTTACACTACATTTTTACTAGTATTAATATCTCTATTTCACTGTATGTTTAACAAACCCCTGTCCTTTTCTAGTCCATATGTGAAAATATTTTTTTTAAGCATTCAAAATTAATATTATATTTTTTCTCAGACAGAGTAAATTTGCTGTCAGCTGAAGTGGAAGGCCAGTGTTTTGCAATACAACAATAGTTTAATGAAAATGTGTTGATAGTTCACCACCTTAATATATTCTTTCCTTCATTTGTTCTATTTCCCTGCAAATTAACAAAACAAAGTGGAATTTCTATAAGTAATAAAGCCTAAGCACCTTTTTTGTATTTTACTTTATCGTAAAATAACTTCTTTACTTTATTCTTATTTGTCTATTGGACAAGGGAGAAGGAGGCTTCATTTGTTTATTTAAATAGTTATTTAAAAAGAATTTACATGCTTCTGCTAATACATATAAAATATGACGTATTGTAAGTTTATCAATACTACATTTTGTATATGAATGTACATTTCAGTAATATTTTACACACATAATTTTAACAACATAGATTGAACCAAAGGATTGCTCTAGCCAAAGCTAAAACAATAAACAGACATTTACTTAGCAAATGCTGTACGAAAAGTCAAAAACATTGAAGCGTCACTTGTTTGTCAGAGTCATATTTTGTTAATAATATTCTACTTCAATATGAGAACTCATAACAAGGAGGCAAATAATATTATATAACAAATATAAGATATATTATATCTTTCATGATAACCAAAGTCGGAATGGGTTGTAATAGATAATTATTTCATAAATTAAAGCTTTTATTAAAACAAGTGTAGACTTTAAGTTTACTGCTTAATTCAAGCCTGAACACTAATTGACGATTAAAATCCATTACTTTGTGACACCTGAAATTTTGTAGTCACAAATAAACAGTAATTTAATAATTTAGCAGACATAGTGCTATAAATGTTATGCTACTTGAATACGCTTAGTCTATCAAGGTTGCAAGAAATACTGTTTAGCCTTACACGCTCCTACGTCTGTGACCAATCACATCACAAGTAACATAAACCTGTCTTAACCATGACATATAGCTACTGTACTATTTATAGCTAAGTAATGTACTTAGTTATTTATTACTGAATACAATTAAAAACAAAAAAAGTAAATTAAATTTATGTTGTATAATAATTTAGTTTGTAATATACATTGTTTCGTAATTTTAAAAGAACAATTGACAGCTTGTAGATTTAAATCAGTTTGTTTTGTTATAGTACGTTTTATAATTAATTTACAACATAACAAAGTGTTATTAAAAATAATGAGATAGTTTTTTATACAAATAAAGTTTACACTAGTATAAATGTTGGCGAATTATTCGTAAAATCCAACATATTTTATTTAACGCCTCAATTGCGAATAGAGCCTTGAAAGCAATTGAAAAGTGTTCCTCATTTTATAAATTTTCTGTCGATGCAAAAAGAAATTGAAAATCGGATAGTAGCATATAGTACATACTTTAAACGATAATTACGTGAACGTTAATATGATACATTTTGGAAATATTATATTTATAATTTCATCTTCTACTTTTGTAACTTAGTCAACTCCGATGTTTAGGACATTCCTCTGTGAACAACACCAGTAACATATTTTCTTGAAAAGTAGAAATAAAGAAGGGGATCATCTACAGAGAACAGTGTTAAAACCACTTTTGTTTTTAATTATACAATTTATTCATTTTCAATCGCTGTAGATTTTTTCCAATTTTAACCAATGCAGTTATTATTTATATTTTAGAAAATCATGAAATTTATAATTATTTTAAACATATATACAAATATAGATGGAAAGAGATGCATTTAAGTTGATATGGATGGATTTAGATGGATTTAGATGAATTTAGATTGATGTAGAATAATATAGATGGATACAAATGGATTAAGATGAACAAAGATAGATATAGATGAATATACATGGGAATTTAAGGAAGGATATGAATTTAGATGAATATGGATGGATTTAGATGGATATAGATGGATACAGATGGATATAGATAAATCAAGATGGACATAGATGCATTTAGACGGATATGGACATGGTCTAAAAGTTAATGAAAGAAATACACTAGAACTTTTGATTGGTCTCGTTTCTTTCTTTGACTTCTTCTTTCCATATTTTCCGTAACTTAAAATTTGTAAACGATGTTAGAAATCAAGGAATCTAGAAATAGGTTCAGCATATTATTGTTATAGGATTTATTCGTTTCGGCATCTGAGACGGTACATGGTGCTAAATTTGTTTTATCGTGCACACTATGCAACTTTTTTTCAATAAAATTAGATGACTAATGACTCCTTATCTAAATCTTGCAGATAAGCAAACTTGACCTTCAATTTAAAGTATGAAAATACTTTAAACCCTCATATTTGCATTGAAGAAACAAGTGTTGTTTCTTCAATGATATTTGTCAGAATTCATTGTTTTTGTAACTTTAGTCTCAAAACAAGTTCGTTTTCAACAATCCTTCAAATTCTCCTTTGATACCATATATATTTAATCGATCTTGATCTTAAAATTTAAAAAAATGTAGTTTTGTTAGTTTTTTTTACTATATTTTTTTGTGTAAGTTTGTTTATTGGTGTTACTAAGCTATATATAACATTGTTTCGCCATATATGTCTTACAGGTTATAATGTGTTATTTATATGGCATTTCCCGTCGACTGTACATACATGTTTTGTTTTGATCAAGGTTAGTTTTGTAACTATTACAAAAATTAAGCTCGTTTTTATAAATTTGTTATTGATTTAGTCCAGTAAATATAGAAGTAGATGTATTTTTTTTTTTAATTTAACAATTTTAAACCATTATTTTCGACATTTTAAAACATTTAAACTTGAAACTCGTTCTAAAAGTTTAAAACACGTCTTACCTTGTTTAGTGAGTTTAAAAACGATATATTAAAAAAATGTATGAATTGGCAGACTCTGAATGGATACGTTTTGAAAAAAAGGTAAAAATAAGACTGTTTAAAGCGGCTTGAGTTTTAAAAGTGCATAGGACAAAACATGCATAATCAATGAACATGTGTATACTTATGTTCTTACCTTGCAAATAAGTTTTAAGTTGGCATCTTAAAGTGGACGAAACTAAAGACGTTTAAAACGTGTTGAACCTTTTGTTTCGGCAACACACGCAATGCCCGTTTATACGCCTGGTGGCTCTTGTCTGGCCACTTTTTAAAATATAAAGTTAAACTCAAAATTTTAGTTAACTTATGATTATTAACTTATATACAGAGTATGAAATAGATTTACTTAAAATCGGCTAAACTAGATCCGTTAAATTTATGGAGTTGATGGCAATTATTAATGGCAATCACCTTGACTTAATTATCAAAAAAGTTTTGTAAATATGGACTATTTTTTGAAATATTAGTTTTAACTATTAGATTAAACATTAGTTTCTTCGTGATTTAAAACATATGTTGTATCGAAACAGTTTAAACTCTATAAAATGTTTTTATTAATAAATCTTGTGTAGGCCTATAACTTGTCAAGCTTTAAAAAATATCTCATTTTCATTTGCCATTAAAGCTGTCAGTGTCGGTAAACAAAATTCACAACTCAAATAACTCTGGTTTTGTCAATTTACATGGTTAGCTTGAAATTCGTCTTAAAAAATAGTTATAGCTAGTAGATTGGCCGATTTTCAAAATATCTATTTCAGAGTAGAATTGTAAGACCATATATTACAATATAAATTGACGAAACTTAGGCTGTTAGAAGTTTGAAAGTGCTTTTTGTTGGTGAAGAAAATGGTAATTTCGTCTATAGGCCAATTTTCAATATATAGAATTTAAACTAGTACAGCAGTTATTAAAAACATGTTTTAAACTTAAATACCAAGTCTCAAGTAGGTATCTTAACTATTGGCCAAGCTAATGCCATCAGGCTTATTAATAAGCGTAACGATTTTAGGCTTGCCAAACGTTATAACGCATTTCAATTGGTTCCAGTTTCGTCAACTTTCAGAATATCTACATGACACTTTTTACAAGTTAAACTCGTCAGTATAAATATGCTCATTAAGTCTGAACGGACTGAAACGAGAGGCGCTTGAAGAAAGTTTACCTTTTGGTTTATCTATATTTAGCTTAACATATGGATTCAAAATCTCAATTTCGAAATTTTTGAACAAATTATCTTGAAAACAGTAAAGAAGTTTAAAAATGTTTTGCTACATATAGTTTAAAAGTGATATTTAAATATTAACTAATCTATATCCGCTCAACACAAATGTTTTGACGAAAAAGATAAAATGGTATATAATTATACATTTTTAAGTTGTTCGTGTTTTTAAAAATAAATAAAAAAAGGTTCATACTCCTTTTATTTATCTTGTTTACACCAGTTTTTATCTTGTAAAAAGTTTCAAGTGGATACTTGAAAATTGACGAAACTGGAGTCTCTTGAAATGTGTTTTAGGATACATACGCCTAAAATTGCAATGCCATTTGATAACTGGCTATAGACTTGATAATTGACTAATTTGACTAGAGTTGATAATTGACTAATTTTCAAGATACCAACTTGAGACTCTATATAGACGTTAAAAACGTGCTTCATAACTTTCATACCAAAATTGAAATTGGATTTTTTCAAACCTTGGAGATTGTCTTATTACGCACTTATTATTTTCACATAAAACAGCAACAAGTTAATTTGGTATTCAAATGTAATTATTTTATACAAAATTTTATAATTATGTAATTAACTAAAGTTTTTTCAATAAAATTTACTGTATTTTAAGATTTTTTATTTTCTACAAATTAAATTTGAATTCTTTATACGAGAGTAAATTTAAGATTCTTTTCCAATAAATATTTGATAAGATGGAAATAAAAAAAAATTGTGAACTTAAGCTGAATATGTTTTATACGTACACTACACGTGTCACAATAGTTTATTTGAAAAAAAACTCTTTTTTTTTTGTTTAGAAATTAATTGGAGAATGCAATAAAATCTATAAAACAATTCCTGCTTTTTATTCACTCACTCCCTAAAGAATACTTAACCGATTTTGGTGATTCTTTTTTTATTTAAAAGATAGTTTTAAGTTCTGTGAAGCTAAGTATTTTATTTACACTTTTATTTTGGTTACATTCCGAGTTTTAAAATTGCATCAGTATACTGCAACTAAATTAATAGGAAATAAGTGGTTCTAAACAGCTGATAACCTAATTGAGTTTCAAATAAATAAGTTATTTACTTTATTCAACTGTCAACGTATGAATTAGTTTATGTTATTGCTGATGTGTATGTTGGTGTGTAATTGAACTATGAAGTTTTGTTTAGGCTTTTTATTTTTGTCATCACTGATAATAAATCAAAGCAATATTGTTAATATACGTGGATTTAGTAATTAAATTGAGAATTTGAATACTTTTAATAAATTAAAAAGGTGAAAAAACAAGTTGAATTTTGTTACTGTACATCAAAATTGGTCGAATTTCGACCACAGGAGATACTCGTTTTGTTTTTAAACCATTTCTATTCTTCAAGATGTACAAGTTAAACAAAATTAAAATCTGTTAACCAGCACCGAGTTTACTGATCAAATGTATATTTTTACTGTACTATTACTTATTATTTAATTGTATATTTTGTATTAAATTTGTGTCTATAATTTGTCTGATTTCTGCATGAAGGTTTGGTTAAATAATATATTTATTTAGCTACACAGCTTCAACTAAACCAAATTAAATATTCTAATTGTAATAAACGACTACGCTCAGATCCAAGTGCACCAATGAACACAATCATTTGATTGAAGAGCAACACATGTTTTCAGAAACACTGTTATCTTATAACAAATACTTTTAAATTGGTATTCCAACTAAAAAGCTGTACGTATTCTTTCAGTGTACAGCTTAAATAAGTACAATTTATTTAACGACTGTAATCTGTTCGCATAGATTACTAAGAAATAAGAAAGTCGCATATTAAATATATTCCTGTTTCAGTACCACTTAACTGCTTGTATATAGCCTACTAAACCACATATCATACCTACAATATACCTACGCATTGATTACGTTTAGTTACAGTATCGAGTAATAAAGTTGTTAGTCTAGAGTAATTATGTTGTGAATTTATGTGCAATATTGTGATTTCATTTATAAATTAAGTAATTCAATCTAAAACACACAAACAGGTTACATATATTTTTCTTGCCTTTCAATGAAATTACTATTTTAAATAAACCTGTCTTTGTACAATTTATGTATGTAGAACCAACTCCCTTAGTTCTTCATCAAAACTAATGATTCCGCTACTTACGAAACATAGATTAATGGTTTAAAAATAATGTTTTCGTTCGAAAAATTGATTAAAAAAGGTTTCATTATGAAATTTCATATGATCCCTAATAAAATGCGCCATCTATTAACAATATGTTTAACTAACATGACAGCTGTTAGATTGTTTACATTCTATATGCAAGTGTAATCTATCACGAAAATCAATCAAATTAAATCAACATAAATTGTTATAAATCTTTACAAACTGTTATTTATAGACTAAAGTAAATAAATAAAAGTAATTAACTTAATTCAATCAACTTACTTAATTTTCGCACAGGTATTAATGTAGTATTAATGTAATACGGGGAAAGGAACTTGATAATTTACTTGCAATTCAAGTATGTATCAAAATTTACCTGCTGGGTCAGTTGAAGTTTGATCATTTTCATGACCTTTAGTTGTGTTCAACAGTTTTATTTATGGTTTTCTAAAGCCGTTATACTGCGATGGCGTGACGAAGAGCCTTCCGCATTAGAATGTATGAACACTATAAACACTTTACGAAATTTGGTATTTATTACGAGCTATGGTCAGCATCTAAGCATCTATATTATACTAACACAAACAATTATATACTCGTATATAGGCTATATCTTTTATTAGTATTGTTTGGTATTATTTAAGATTCCTGACGAGAACAATATATTTTTTTAATATTGGTAAAGCACGCGTGACTGACTGACCTGTTTGTATTTAAGTTCCGATTGGTGAAATACGATAGCCTACAGCTGATCAAATAAAGATAATTGATATAAAAATAAGAAATCAATAAGGGGTTTAAAGCGTCATTATTAAACGTCCTACATGTTTTGCACTGCTGATGCAATGTATTTATGTATTTCCCGTAAAATAATCTGACTTTATTTTATATGGGACGACGAGTAAATATATAAATATATAATTAAATATAAGTATTTTTAAGTCCCCACTTAGTGTCATTAATTATGTGTGACCAATTGTAGGTTATTGCCAGCTTATCCCTTTGCAAAATAGGCTGACCCTTTCTACAAGTGGTTTAGTGTAAAAATATAATTATGATCCCAACGCAGTGAATAACGAGGCACTGACCTAGGATTAGTTGATTGTTACAACAAGGAAATGGGAACTAGATATAACTGGCTTTATTCATCAAAGTATTTTGAACTTATCCAAAAATATGATTGTAGTTTTAAGATTTTTACTTACGAGAAAATGTATTATACAAATGTAATTATCATACACGTCCTAACGAATTATAAATACTTAAACTACGCTGAATAGTTAAGAAAATGTACATTGTTTATTTATGTTATATTTCAAATAAATATACAGTCAATATCACTTATGTTTATATTTGCGTTTTATAATTTATTTTATTTTACACATATGCTTCTGCTAGAATGTGGATAAGGCAAGTTTAGATTATGTTTTCCTTAGCTAACAGTCATAAAAATTTAAAAATACTAAGATGAATAATAAAATAATCGTTTGACGTTCTGCTTACTTAAATCATTTACCACTGTTAATTTGTACAACATGTTCAATACTGACTCATTTCAACGAACACCTGAACAAATATATCCACATTTTTGTAAAATATAGACTATGTCACTTAACTTAAGGCTAATATTTTCTTAAATTTAGTTTACATTTTTGTATAACATATACACTTAATGTTTATACTTAATAAAAATACTTTAAAGTTAAACTAAAGGTTACTAGTTCCCTAGTTTGTCCGAGCCAGTCAAATAGTAAAGGTTTCCCCCTGAAATTTTATTTGGGTTAAAGCATGCTAACTAGCTACAATAATAAGAATGGAAAAATATGTCACTACAAGTTTTGGGTCTAACCGAAGTACAAATGTTTCATGATACGCAATAAAGGGCACCATTTATGTTTCAAACAATTTTGTCATATGAAGTTTTCAAGGAATTAAAGAACAAAAATTACTTAAAATGAATCATCCTTCTCCGTTTAAATTAAAAATATCATAGCTAAAATGTATAGAATACTGCGGTGGTGTAGTGATACTTATATCATTTATTGGAACACTATAACAAATTAAATTTATAAAACTCATACCAGCTGAATAATTTAACTTGCTTAAAGGATTTAATTTAGAAAATATGGGTATGTTATGCATTTAATACAATGTTCTGCATTCGGTTTTATATCAAAACTGTCTTTAATTTCTGAGATCCCTCCATAGAATAACATATTTTATAATTGCCAAATAACTAATTTATGAAATTATAGTTTAAAATATTTTAAAAATTATTCGTACACTCCTACGCTAAGCTTAAATTATATTTGACGCTAATGAACTTAATCAGCTGTTATTGCATGAAAATGGCCTAATAATAAGCGTTGAAGATTAAATCTTCATATTTGATTCAAACCTAGTTTTTGATAGGTTTTTAATTATTGTATTTAATTATTATGATTATGTCAAATGTTCTTGTATTACAATATGTATTTAAATATAAAAGTTTTTAGGTATTTTGTATTTATTCCTTAAATAAGACTCAACAACTTAATAATAATGTAGTTATTAATTATTGTTACTTATTTTAGGCTCTTAGTTATTTTTTCTGAGTTTATGATTTGCAGATAACAGTTTGTATAGATGATTATTGCAAAAATAAAAACAATTAAAGTTTTCTTGAAAAAGGTCAAATATTTTTTTCCGATTATGTGGTTTAAAAAAAAGTTTAAATACATTCTGATGTTTTTTCTATTTTTGTTTAAACATTTGCCATAATTTCTAGATACATAAAATAATATATGACGTTTCAAGAGTATAAATCAACCCTCGTTACAAAATACAAAACTAAAACTAACACATCTATAAACTAAATAGAAAACATTAACCTAAGATGACAAGGCCTACGTTCAACATTTAACCTAAATATACTACGAAAGTTAAGAAAAAACTACTTGTTGTGTAAAAAGCTCTAGTTTTATGGAGCACATTTTTTGGAATATTTATGCAACTATTTATTATATCTATAAAAACATACTCTATATACGCAACGTATGTTTCCACACGAGGGAATCGCAGCAACTATCCATCCACACGTCGTAACTGGCTAAAAAATTAAAATATTGCAGCAGATTCTTGTCGCATTAGCATTTTGAAAGTGTGTAACTATTTTATAGCTCTTATCTCGTGTCATCGGGTTGATAAATAGTGCGACAAGCCTCGTTATGATTTTATCGTAACACAAATTAGCATTTATGTTTTCTCTTGTTACAATTTGGAATATAAACTGTTCTTAAACAGTGTTATGGATTGTGTGTAGAACCAGTCTAGTCGCTAAGCTTCATTTATCATAAACATTATGGTGTAGCCTACTGGAGACGATGTTATAGCTTTACTGAAAGCCTCCTCCAGAATAAGTTCACTTACAATAAAATAATTTAACAGCTTTTCAACAGCAATATTTGTTTGAATTAACAGTTTAACGATTTGCTGAACTCTAAATGGATTGTTGTAAAACTTAAGTTTAGCTTAACAACAAATTTACTTAATTTCTTCCTTGATAATTATTTTCAGATACTTTATACAACTTTTTAGAAAAGGTTTATGTGCAAATGTATTGCCTACAGTAGTCTACATTTTGGTATTTCATTCTAATAGTGGTATGGGAATCGGCAAAGACATTTACACTTGGTTATAAGCAATAGAAGAAGGCATAATAAGCGACAGAATAACTGTAAGTAATGTTTACGTAATAAATTCAATACAAATACGGGTTACCATCATAATATTGGTACAAACCATGCATTGTGGTGGAAGCCCGTCCTTATTATATTAAAAAACCATAAGTTAACATGGAATGTTTTCCCATCGGACATATAGACCACGATTGGGATAATTGTTTAAAACTTTCGTGATAGCTCTCGCAATTAGTTTAGTTTGATTCTACGGATATTTTAATGACAAATATAATAAAAAACAAATATTTTAATACACGCCTAATTTGCCCAATTAGAAAATAAGGAATCCCCTTCCCCCAAATCATGAACAAAATATTATTTACAGATTGAGAATCGTTACATAAAATTTTCATCTTTAGATTATTTAGTTTCTGGTAAAAGTATATATATAATGATAAATGTACAAGGTATATGAGTACTTAATCATTAAACATAATACTTTGACGCTGGAATAACACAAACACTGTATAATACTAACGTAGACAGTGTAATGGTATTTTGTATTTATTAAAACGTGTTCTTTTAATGAAAATGCGGCAAAAGAAGCAATAACAGAGAAGTGACCCTCGTCACTTGCGCGAATGTCGTTCTCGACACGTGTGTCCAAATGTTGGCCATAAATCTGCGTTGGTTCCGTAATTAATTTGCCGGATGTTTAGTGTCGTAACTTTCAATTTCCCACGAAAACGATTCAATCGTCCAATAAGGTCCTTCTTAAACATCACGTCTGTTAGGGGACATGCTGTCTTGTCTGCCCTGGAAGTAAGGGCATGTAGACAAAACAAGGGTGACTTTGACTTGTTGCATTAGTTACTCGAGTCTTTTCCTGATTCATCCAAAGACAAATACAAAATGAGAAATCTTAGAAAATATGTATTCGTAAAAACCCGTCATATAAAAGAAAACTATGAAGAAATGGTATGAATATGTGTCATTTTTTGTTAATATTGTACAAAAAACAAACAATATTTTGTGTTAATGTATTTTAACATCTAGCAAAAACCCTTCAAGCTTTGTACACCGAATTGCACCGATCTAACAATTGAGAGACATAATTAAACACAACATGTTTACTTTACTTGCATTACTTTACATTGTTTTTGTATTATTAGTTACTATAAATAATATTTTATCAATATTTATTTAGCATTTTTTCCAAAAATTTCTTCTGATTTAAACTTAACGTAAAATCAATGAGTGATTTTTAATTCTTAAAAATACAAACAGTAAAACCATATTTATTTTCAATGTAGTTCTAAAAATGCTGTCTTTTTGTTTTATTAGTATGGTAATTAAAGTTAACACAAAGTTTCGCAGTTTATAATTTAATGGTTTTGTAACGCCTATTTAAATAGACTAATTTGATTAAATTTTGATGAATTGGAATTGATTTTTTGTTGTGTATTAACAAATATTTGTTTAAAACCCGATTTTAAAATAAGCTGACTTATTTAATAGTTAAGGAAATCGGACCAGTAGAATTCTAGAAATATAAGTTACAAAAAACGCGTATAATTATATTATATTACATTGTTGCATATATAAATAAATGTGCATATGTGGGTTTTGTGTTTTATGAATATATATTTTAAGTTTTGACGAAACGCGAAATGGATAATTTTACGCCCTGAAACATCTACCTGATCCTTTAGAACATGTAAGATTATCTCAATATAAAACATAATTATATTACATGCAATATAAAATAAGCTATGAGATATAACCTTTTATAATATAAATAAATTAAAGTAAAAATGTAAAGCAGTTCGGTTAAACCATAAAACTAATTTTCACTGTTTTTGACCGTAGACAATGCAATTTTTCAGGATGTCTCAAATTATATGTAGGTTAGTTTTTCGATTAATTAAATAAAATGGTTACAAAAACTCATTTACATTTTATGAATCAGCTCCCTGCCATTAAAAATGTGTAGGCCTATTAGTAAATTAAAAATACATAGCTCGACTGATTGAAGATGTTCTTTGTTGATACAAATATTCAACTGTTCACTCTTAATAGCTCTAAACTTCCATGTATTTAGTCTATTTCTAATTATTTAGTCCCAACTGATTCCATACTTCGAAACAATATTTTTTTTAATTAAGTTTGAGCAGAAAGCTTGAATTAATATTTTTATTTAGACATTGATATGATTATTATTTACCATCTTTGCTTTGAAGTTACGATGATTCTAAACGTTAAAGAGTCATCCTGATTTAAAGCTGATTACTTTTTTAAAGCGACTAACTTTAAACTTTTTATTATTTTATGCACAAATTGTTAAGCTAAACCTAAACACCTCTAAATTGTATCTACCTCTTAGATGTACGTTCCCATTTAATTTAACGGTCTTAACGATAACCTGTGTACCTTTGAGAATCACGAAAAACTTAAAAGAATATAATCAAATAAAGTAATCACGAAATCATCCATTGCCAGCAATATCATCTAATTGAATATTTGTACATCTCAGAAATCAAAACAAAATGACTTACAATAATTTATTATTATTCCATAAAGTATTATAACTTATTCTAAATAATTTGTACTAAAGATTGTTCGTAATGTACTCGAAACAAATTTAAAATCGATGTTTGGCTGAACCGCCATATCTATACAGTTGGCAATAAGTTCAACACGCACAATGATATTGAAGAGTGAACTTGAGAATATACAGCTGCACACTGCGCTATCTGGTGGCTGTAAACATGCCACGGTTTAGATACGGTAATGAATCCATGAGTACTTGTACAGCAGAAGATATGAGTTTACAGTAAAGTTCACGTCCTGTGGTAGAAACAAGTATCATGATAAAAATATATGCAAAGGTGCTGATACGGCTTCTCATTTATCAAACCGTTTCTTTAGGAATTTAAATGCAAATTATGTTTCAAATACTATAGTTGTAATTGAGTCTAATAAATATTCACTGAAAGCTATCAACTAATACGAACATAGAATGTAACCTTTTTATTAGATAAGTGAAAAATAAAATACTTCATAGGGTGTTAAGTTTTTCTTCATTTAAAACTAAAACCCAAACAATTTACTTAGAGTTTGTGTTCTTTCAATTTGACTGTTCGTAATACGAACAAAGTTTACAAAAATATGTAAGGGGTTACCTTCTGCCCCACCCCCCAAGCTATACAGTTAAAATGTCAACATATTTTAGCTTGAATATGATCAAATAAATTACGTGTGAATGGTTCCTTGCCGTCAGCTATCTTGTTATTTTTGACTACTAAAAAGAAAGTCTGAACTTAAACTAAGTTTTTTCATTGACATTAAATATTATTTCAGGACTATTGCTTTCCCGTGGTCTACCAGAGTATATAAAACAGATCATACAAATGCATTAAAACCCAAACAACATGGAACTAAGTAAAATTATTTTCTTAATACAACTATAATTTTATAGAACTCCTAGGGGAGTGAAAGAGAGAGATGGTTGAACTGTCTTTGCTTACTGACTGTCAAAATCAGCCAATAGTGCAGTAGAGAGAACGCCAATTTTCCAAACAAAACTTTTTCAAAGCAAAAAAATCAATATAGTTTTCCTGTGAACTATATAAGTACCTCTAACAAATGTGTTTTTTTTTCTTTAAAAAAATGTAACTACAGTACTTTTATAAATAGAATTACTATTTGTGCATAATTGTGGCAGTTATCGTGTTTATATGCATTTAGTTGAGTATGATTATGGTTTAGTAACCATTAACGAAAAACTATATAGAAATTTCACGGCACTCACGACTTTCTTCAAAAACTACCAAATACATGTAATAAAATAATTCAAACTATTCTATGTTGTTAATTACTATTTCAATACATTACATTGTTAAATCATAGTCCCCAAAAAACAAAATCTAATTACCCAGTTAAAATAATTAAAGTAACACTTTGATTCGTAAATCTTATTATTCTAAAACATATTCTACAACTCGGACTTTGTACTGGTCCAAGCATGGTTAAACGTTCGTTGAACTTGTACTTTATTTGTTACTAACATTGATTTAGTGGGACTCTAAACGTCTCAATTGCTTCTTCGAGACAGTCGCTATATTTACTGTCTCAATAAGAACAAACACGCCCGACTTATATTGCAAAAAACTCACATTCCGAGATAAAATGTTAATTTTGGATTGGAATCTAAATTAATTTACAATATTAATATTTATGAAGTAACGTAAAAAACGTATATATTCAGAGAAGTAAAGAAACGTTGTGACAGAACAATAATTGAATATGTTAAACACACGCCTGGAATGCATATACAACTATGTTTAGTAATTAAGTTAGCATATAAAATAACAAAAGTCAATAGGAATTCACAACCAATAAACAACAAACACAACAGTTTAATTAAAACCATAATAATATATATTATGCACGTTCCTTGAATTGGAAAAAGTAATTATCTTACATCATAAAGAAAGACCTCATTTACACAATGTATTTTGAACGCCCACTCGGGGTAATAATATAACATTTAGTATCATTAACAGAAACATTTACGCCCGAAATTATGATTTACCCAAAGAGTTTTGAGGATTTAATATGTAATCTCCTCCCTCCCAAAAACGGAATAAACTTAAGAGGTACGAGTATGGTTCCTTCAACAAGGGCTCCGTATCGCTGTATTATGTTAACAGAATGTTAATGTTAGTAATGTTTATTTGAATGCAAAATTAATAAACAAAAAAACATAATGTACAGCTTGTTATCTCTGTAGTAGCTTACCTATATCAAGATATATCGTGAAAGGAGAGTATGGCTTCCCAACTTCTGAACTTATTTTATAGAGCAAAATAAAAACGCTTATTTGATTTTTTTCACAAAAAAGGGATTTGTTCTCTAGGTTTTATGTAAAGTACAAGAGAACCCATAACACCACAGTAAAAATGTACGATTAGTTACTTTGTTGAGGGGATTTTTTACAAATATTATAAAAAGTACTATTGTAAAATTATTTAAAAATAGTCATGATGTTCTTAAACAAGGTTAATCCAAACGATTTTCTATAATACAGAAATACATTGTTTACCAAAATTTATCTCCTAAAATGCATAGTACATTTTTTTTAATATTAGCATGCTTTATCTATATACAGGGTGTATCAGAGCGGGTGGCCAGCTTGTATAGCAATGAAACGAGAATACTTAGACATTTAGTTTGAACTGATAACCCCCTATTTCGACCCCAAGGAGTTCAGGAAGAATGTTTTCCACCCTCTAAAATGCCCCAAAAGGGTATTTTTATACCTCATTTTAAAGGTCTCGGTACACTGATCATTAAAACAAAATGTTTTTCATTTATCTTGCACCGTCAATACAGGGTGGCCCGAAACATCATTAAAACTTAAGTTTACATAATATATCTTTTTACATCTGACATACATTTTTTTTAACAGCTACAATTTTTAAAGTACATTGACAAAGATGTGACCTTTCAAACAATACCTAATTTTGGTAGGTTTTCTCACATTTTTAGCAGGTTTCAAAATTTACAACTTTTAGAAGTTTAAAAAGTCAATATCACAAAATTTTCAAATTGCAATGTGGGTCATCTTACATATCAAATTGAAGATCTTACAATTATCAACATTTTTCATATTTGAATTTTTTTCATTTCTCTATTTTCTTCAAATTTACAGAAAAATATTGTTTTTCTCTTTTAAAAATCCGGGTTTTAGTTGTCAACATTAAATCATAACAAAATTTAAGCTAACATAAAATAATACTGTAATAACATTTGTAACAAAGAAATATGAAATATTCCTTGGGGTCGAAATAGGGGGTTATCAGTTTAAACTAAATGTCTAAGTATTCTCGTTTCAATGCTATACAAGCCGGCCACCCGCTCTGATACGCCCTATAATAATAAAAGCGAAATACCACTCACTCACTCATCACGATTTCTCAAAAATTACCGAACAGATTGAAATTAAATTTGGTATGTAGCTTCCTCTAGGGCCATAGGTGCTCACTAAGAAAGGGTATGAAAAATTTCGAAATTTTAGGAGGGGTTTGGTGTGATCAAAGTTACTATAAAATCATAATTTCAGATCTTTTATTATTATGACAATATTGCTTTTATTATTTAAGATCTATATATATAAAAGCCAAATACCACTCACTGACTGAACACTTAAAAAGAATACAATTACGTTAAAAAGACTGAAAATACCAACCACCACGGCCAACGCCGTACGGGTCAGCTGGTAAATATATAAAATTACATTAAATAGTATCTACAGCCATTCCAAGAATTCTTCTGTGACTATAAAAACATGAAGGAAAAAACAGAATCTTAAATTAAAAGTTAAGATTCATAATATTCTCTTGTGGAAGTTTTTTTATAAAAGTGTTTTTATACGCTGATTACAAAAATATAATGGCAGCAAACATTTTCAATGTCGACTCATTTAATCTAAATTGCAGGAAAATTTTGTATTTGATTTTAGTTGACTAAATTGAAATCAGCGCTTTATCTGATCTAAAATTGAAACAGTTTTAACACTTATAACAGATCTGCAAATAATTCTGAATAAATTGTCCAGTAAGAAATTTAAATGCGAATGTTTTATTATTTCTTTTCACTTAAGAAACAATTTTAAATTTCTGCTCTTTAGTTTTAAGGAAAATATAAGAATTCGTTTTTATTGTTTTAGGATATGTACTGCAATTTCACTAGCTTAATCTAAAAACATCGGTAAAATGTTTGCTTTTCCTAATTAATCACTTTAGGCGAAACCTGTACCAAATGACCCTCTTATATACGAGCCTAAACGAGATTGTATAGTATCTGGGAGCACAAAATAGTATACATAATTTGGCTTAATTATATTTTTCTATAAAATTTAAACTTGAACTGGACTTATGAGAAATAACACTATATAAATAAAATGCAGAACACAGTTTCTCATAAAAAACGTTTAATAATTCAAACGCGTTTTGTTGACCAGGTCATCATCATCAGTGATGGTTACAAACTTATAACTCCTCAAGTTATAAGTTTGTAACCATCACTGATGATGATGACCTGGTCATCGAAAAGCGTTTGAATTATTAAACGTTTTTTTAGGAGAAACTGTGTTCTGTTTTTTATTTATATATTTTTCTATGACAATATAAGTTTTTTTAGAGTAATTATTAATGAAGTTTAGTTATTTCAAACTCTAAGTATATTATGATATCTGCCTTACATCCCACGAGTGAAGTCGGGTTCAAGTTATCACGGATAGATCTTGTAATCTTCCGTGATACATTTCGCAAGTAATTCATAATAACATTATACATCTTACAATATACTATTTAAAAAAGTTTTGGTTTCACTCAATATTGTGCGTGTAGTTGAATGACCTCAAATGTCGAATTACACACAGTAAAAGCAGACGAAATAGGCCGAGTTGTTACTGTTTAACTACGCTGGAACACGTAATTCTCAAACTCTAAATGTAAACCACTCTTGCCTTCCTCCGCGTGGTCAGTTTACCTTCTTTAGTTTTACGGTTTTTGCATTTAATAGTAAATAAACTTCATTTACAACCTAAAAGGTTTTTAAAGGAAGGCAAAGTAAAGGCTTAATTGAACTGTCGTCGTAAAACATAGACATTATGTTTTGTCTGTTAAAATTTTGTTTAAAGAAATTTTGGTTTTTAATTCCAAGTAAGAACTGAAATGTAAAGTAATCTTTTAAAATATGATATGTATTTTCAGCGAACAATTCCACATTTCATGGATTGAGAAGATTTTATGTTCATAATAATTATGTATTTTTGTTACTCCTACCCATCGATGTATAAACACACTGGATCCCTGGCTGCGTGTATTGGATACGGTCCGGCTGGCCTAGCCGCTTCCCCCACCACTGGAGGGACAGCAACAACGCGTGAAGCATTCAAAGTTAATGCAACGCTCACAAATGTTTTAATTTATTTTGCTCAGCTTCAACAACGGCACCAAACATTATTTATAAAATAATCATTTTAATTTCTAAACAATATTTAATTGTTATACAGTATGTAACACTTATTTTTATGGTAAACTAGTGGACCCAGCAATGCTTCGCTATTGCTTGATTTAATTTAAAAGTTAGTAAAGTTATTCCATTGACTTAAGTGATCGAATTGCAAAATGATTTTTATGCCACAAGAATATACTACACAAATGTAGATCTATAGTTTGTAAACCTTTATCGATAATACAGTAAACCTTTTGTTTGTTTTTACCTAATCTAAAAAAACTGATAGTAGTGATAAATTGTAAAAAACCTGATTCTAAATTAGCCCAATTGGTTGGAAATAAACGTGTTTTGGTTCATTGTAGGCCTAACCTAAAATTATGTTCAGTTTTTGACGCAAATCAGTTGTTTTATATATAATATGTAACAATAAATGTTTGAATTGAATTAAAATATAGTAAGCAATTTTAGTTGATTTTTGTTTTTATTTTAAGTTGGTCAATTTAACCTAAAAAGCTGTTGGTTTTGAAAAAATAATAAACTGATTACAAATTTGCTAGTAAAGTTGCTATGGTAATGAATGTAAACAAACATGTGTTACTAAGCATTTTATACGAACAGCTGATTTTGTGCGCTATGGTCTTGAGTCCATACAAAAGAGGCTGTTTAGTTTTTTCTAAATTTGAAACTTTTTCGGAAAACTTTTCAAATTTGTCTTTATATGATAATCTAGTTCGGACTATTATGAACATTTTAAAATAAAAAAAATAGCCAAATTGGTCCAGCCGTTCTCAAGTGATGCGCTTACAAAGGAACAGCAATTAATTCATTTTTATTATATAGATTAACAGTTTGTGTTTAAACTATTATTATTGTTGTTGGATAAGGATAAGGAAAAGTTTAGGGGAAAATAAACTGAACCAAAACTATAATGAAAAACATGATCTGTATTAGCATTTTAAACTGCATTTAATTTAAATAAAAGTAAACCTAGGTATACATTACACTTTAAACATTGTTAAATAAAACAAGTTTAGTAAGTTATTGACGCACTCCAAGCTTTGTAAATGTAGCTTGCGATGTTTTGAAATGTTACAAAATTCCGTTAAAATGTATAATAATTTTATTTACTACTAGGAACTCGACCTCTGATCGCTTCGCTCGCCAAACCCTGTACAATGTACAAACGAGCCAAAGATTAACGAGATTCATTAGCGAATTTTCCAACTGCGAGCGAAGCGAAGCGTCCAGGGGCAGAGCCCCTAGTGTTTAGTAACGAAAGGAAAAAGTTCAACTTTAGGCCTATATAAAAAGTAGTAAACATTTTTTGTAATTTTTTTCATAAATGTAAAAAAGTTTCGTAATTTAGTTCTAAAATAGAACTGTATAAAAGTATTGATCAATCTCAAATTTCTTATTTTGAAAACACCAGTTTTTATGTTCCTACTACAAGACTGCTAACAAAACTAGGCCTGTTTTGAATAGTAATTTAGGAATACTATTTCCTCTGCCCAAAAATGACATATTATTATAAAAAAGTGTAAAAGGATAAATCAAAGAATTGAACTGTATATAACAACAACAACGTGTATCACTGTCCATCTATCACGCTGCCCACCGCGGGTCTATCCCGCCAGTGGAGGGGGAAGCTCCACGCCGGCCGGCTCGTTTCTCGAACCTTTCAGACTACTCAGCGCGCAATCCAGTGTGTTTATACATCGATGCTCCTACCTCATCTTTAAAGCCCTATCCTACGAAATCTATACTTGTACATTTGCCTGACAGTGTCATTGTTTAAGAAATCTCAGACATTATTGAACCAAATTGAATATATCTTATACTTAAAGATAATTTATACTTTTATGAATAATATACGCTCATTAGTATTAGTAAATTTAATGAATCACTATAAAATAAAACTCTTGGTACGTTACGTAGGGTACACAATTAGTTGCTATTGCTACGGCAAGTCATTAATTGGTCCATCAGATAAAAATAATAAAATAGAAAAAATCTTTAAAAATAGCTGTTCAGCAGTTAGCTTTAAGTTATAACCTAAAGATCCAACTGAATTTATCGTTTGTACTATGATGTAAAATGTTCATAAATAAATTAACTACAAGTATTATACTAGTAGTTCTGTCAACAGTAGACCTCGCTCGTTTAAATAACAAATGTGGTGTGCCTCGCTCGTTAAAAATAGTGTGCCAGTAAGGAAGTAAGCACAAGGTTTAGCCAGTGAAACATTATTTTGCAATTTCCGCGATTCCGGGATTTCTAGTTCTCGTTTTTTTTTTCTATTCTTGAGCTTTAACTGCTAAAGATTTTCTTTTAGGGGGCATTGTGTTTTATTTAGGTTAATAATGCGTAAGATAGCTAAAAATATAACGTTATAGAGGGACAACATAGAATTAAATATTTACATACTTAAATAACTAAAACTTAACAATGTATTAACAGTTCCATAACTTCCATTTCATATATAATATTCCAATATTAGAAATAATGAAAACAAACGATGTTAAAACGTCGTGATAGTGATCTCAACTTTATTCTCAACCCATGAACCAACACTTCTCACGGTGTTCAACGGTCATTTTTTGTATGTCCTTTATCGCCGAGATGTTTCATTTGTTTCATCTCATTTTGTAATTCAAGAAAAGCTAAGTCAAATACTTTTATGAAATTTACAACGATAATAAATATTCAGTTTAATTCTTTGATTTATTCTCTACACTTTCTTATCCTCTACACTTTCTTATTATTATATGCCATTTTTGGACAAATTACTATTCAAAACAGACCTAGTTTTGTTAGCAGTCTTATAGTAGGAACATAAAAACTGGTGTTTTCAAAATAAGAAATTTGAAATTGATAAATATTTTTATACAATTCTGTTTAGAATTAAATTACGAAACCTATTTACATTCATGAACAAAATTACAATAATTTTTACTACTTTTTATGTAGGCTTAAAGTTGAACTTTTTCCTTTCGTTACTGAACATGCTTGTTTCTTGAGCTAATAACTTTGTTAATTTTACTTCAATCATTTTTTTACTACCATAGATGAATTCTTTGAACCTTTATCTACAAAAAAAATTAACTGGGTGTGCTTAAGACCACACGTTGGAAGTGATAACTTCTATGACTACGGGGATTTTTAACTCGGTAAATGTGTAAAATTATAAGGATTATAAAACTGTAGGCCTATTTTTTCAAATTGTTTATTTATATCCGTTATTATATATTTAAAGAAAGGTAAAAATATTATCTTTTAGTTACCTTTTATTTCATATTGATAGATCAAATGATTTAGAAGTTGTTAATATTACAGTAAAGAAATTAATAATCAAATATGTTATACAAAGATGTACGAATGTTTGCGAAGTTAAACAGTAGGTATCCTTCTTTAAATTTGTATAAACGAATATATTGATGATCAAAGGTTAGTTTTATATACAGTTTATAACCCCAAAGCAAATCTTATAACGTGTAGAAGCCCATATAACTTATAGTTATAGAAGCCTACATTAGTTGTATAACTAATATATAAGAAAATTAACATCACAAGAAATTTTAATGGTTGAAGTTGTAAACATAACCCCAAAATATAATCTACGCTGGGTTTTGTTTAAGAATTACAGATGATGGGCGAAATCAGCTGTTATATTATATTAACTAATTCTTATGTGTTAATTTGATTGCTATGCTAATAAATGTAAATAATGTATTAATAATATTCCCTCTCCACGATCTGACTTGTGTCTAAACAAAAGCGTGACGCGAGATCTCGCGAGAAATCTGGCGTGATGCGAGATCTCGCGGGAAATCTGGCGTGATGCAAGATCTCGCGAGAAATCTGGCGTGACGCGAGATTTCGAAAACATAGATAAGTCGAAAGTGCCCAACGGGCCAATAGAAGTTATCACTTCAAAAAGCTATGGAATACTTTTGAATAGGTTTAGAATAAACGTATAAAAACATGGTTGAAATACAAAAACTTGGACGATTTTTAACAAATTTGAAGTTTACGGCCATTTTGTGAGCCTACCGTTAGAGATATGGAAAAAAATAAAGAATACAATTTTGTTGAAAATCAAATTTTCTACTCGTAAAATGTCACTAGTTTTTAAATTCGACTTACGGTTAAGCCACAAACTGGCTTTGGAAAAAAGCTTACACTGAGAGAAACGGTACGGCCGCTATTTTTATTTTATTTAAGGTGTTAAAAATGAAAAATGGAAAAAACTTATATATACATGGTTCGGCCTAGGAATAACGAACATTCATGCAAAAAATCATCAAAATCGGTAAAGGCGTTTTACCGTAATCGTGAGACAGACACACAGACGAAATGCCGAACGGTCGAGTTAAAACGGAGACTTTGCTTCGGTCGGTCAACTACTGTTTGCTGAGATGACATTAGTTTGAAGTTGTCTGATTAATTTAATTCAATGAAGAAATCTTTCAGTATGTCGGCCAATTATACAATGTTACAAAAGTAATTACGCTAGGGCTACAATAGATTTGAGATCTACATTCTTAAAGAAATTCACACAATTTGAGTTGCCAGGTTTGCCTACTTAAAGTAATATTTTTACATTCCACTAACCTAAATTATGTATAGGTTTTACTGAGTGTTTAGTAGGAATTTATTCCTACTTATAAATAAAATATCTAAATATAATTAAATATCTGAATAATATATCTAATATAGACTATATTGAATTATTTTGCTCACTGATGAGCTAGAGGATAACCTACACGAGCATTATCGCAGGTATTTTTCCTTAAACATATTTACTGATATTTACTATAATTTATTTTTCTACATAAACACATTTTCAATATAAAATTTTGAAGAAAATCGTAAAAATAATTACAAAATATAGCGTAATAGATATTGTCATAAATAATATCATTACTTACATTGTGAATTTAAACAAATTGTTGGTTCGGGAATGGCCCTTGTTTTGTTAAGACCAACGATCTCAATACCTGGTATCAGAACGTTTTTGGACTCAGAAGTTTCCAATTAATTCCACCGATGCTGCACTTAAGACTCTTCAACATCTATCAGCTGATCTGAAGCGTGTAAGTTGTCCCGGCCTTCCATGTAATAGAGACGTCTATAATACGAACGCTGATTAAATCAGACAGGGGGTTACAAGGAAGCGGCCATAATTTATTCAGACCACTGGCTAATCTCGACGGCGTTGGACGAAGTCATAATTTTATATCGTGGTATCTACATTATTAGAGCAAAGCTGTCAGAATCTCGTAATGGTTCTTGAAACTGATTAAATTAACTGAAATCCCGGGCTTCTGTTTTAATCATTTCTTGTTAGAGTGAAACCATCAAACAGATGGGAAGCACAATTCTGCTTCATTACTAATTATTACTAGAAACAACACATTTTAGATGTGCAAACTCAGTTGAATTGTTATGTTTTAATAATTGAAGCTTTAAAGGTTCTAATTATGTTAAGATTTCAACTGAGTTCTATTATAGCCGTACAAACGTTAAACTAACCATGCATAATTTTTCCGGAACTATTATGTTTATTTATTTTTCGTTTTTTAATTTTGTATCTAATCAAAGCGCTTCACAAATAAGCCAATTAGAATGTTTAATCATGCCGAAAGACTAAATTACACGAAATTTACAAAACACAAACTATGTTTCTCTATTCGTAAGATAATATAGGCCTACATGTTTTTTTTTTTTTTAGTTTTTTCAGTTTGACTAAGGGTAATTGAATTATATACTAAAACATAATTTATTGGTAATAGTATACAACACCCAACACTACCTCAGCTCATATTGTTAAGGAATTATGATCGTTGTTATTAATAACATCAATTTCCTTAAAAAAAAAACAGGTTTAAGCTCAACCTGGGTACTGTAAAAAATTACAAAAATTAAATTTTTTTTGGCGTAACGTGTTTTTTTAGCAACATAAATAATACAACTCCATTGAGCTAGTCATTTAAAATACAATTATTTGTTCTTTTGTTTATTTTTTAAAGGTAACGGTTTTTTTATATAATTGCAGTAAAAAATTTCAAACTATCTCGATTTTGTCAATAACACAAAACGAAAAGTATTTGCTGTTTTTGCTGCACTGGTAATATGTAACATAAATAATTCGTGTATCAGAATTAATATCCACCTATTCCATTTTCATATTAATTTATAATGTTTTACAATATAAGTAAAAGTAAGCGTTTATGAACTTTCGTTTATTTGCAATTTTTACATGTAAAAATGCTTCTAAAACTTTGTGCATCACTCTGTACATTTACAAAATATTACTATTGTTTCATTATTATTAACTTAATTTGTGAGTGAGTAAATAATTAAGTTCATAACGATACATGACTATTTTTTAATACAGTCCCTTATAACTATACACATTATTATTATGGACCTTATTAATCCACAAAATTCACTCTTTCAAATATGGCCTAGTATAAACAAACACTTTTGATTCCAGCCGAAAATGTTCAGAAATAATTTGAAGTTATTGAATTGATTTATGTTGATTTTTGTACCGTTTTTATGATTTAAAATTGTTTGGCATCAGGTTAATCACTTACGTACATTATTATTCAAGTTTTGAATTCATGCTTGTAGATGATTTTCCTTCCAATTCCCAATAATTGTTTTTAAACTTTGTTAGTAATTTTAGATATATTTTTTTGAAATTTGTTAATAATTCCTTGCTTTAGTTATTAAAACTAGTATTATTAATTTTTGTTTTTTGCATTTCTTCTGGTGCGTATTATTGTGAGGTAATACACAATATTTAATTTGCTTTTTGGCTCACCGCATCCACAAAATTTTGCTGGTGGTGAATCGGATTTTACCGTCACGCATTTTTCCATCACGCTGCTATATAATATAGTACACATGTGTACATAGCAGAGTATATAGTTTACTTGGTAATACCTCTGAAATAGACATTGTGCTTCCTCATTTTGTAAGTTGTGTTAAAATAGTCTACTTGGTGTTCAAATAAAAAAAATCCAGATTAAACTAATATGACCAACGATTTATATTCATTTCAGTTTTTACTTCTGTCGGCATTCCCGCGACTGCTTTCTTTTTTTCAAACTATTTTGTATTTATTAATTCTGTATTATTATCCTATGTACATTTTATTTGTTATAAATATTCTACTTAATTGTCATCTTGTTTATAAATTTAAACTTTACATTACATAAAAGTTAAGTAGCATACATTTACATAACAAATATTATATAAAACTAACATAACCTTATATTATTGAGTCGTGTTTAAACAAGTCGGTTTCCTGTTTTACTACATGCACATAATAAATCATAGATATATTCATATAAGAAATAAAATCAAACAAATTATAGTTTTATTTATTACACAGATCTGTCGTACAGGTAATACCCAATTAATTATATATTTACATAAATACTCAATCTTAACGCCCTCTGACTGACTACACACTTAATACAACCAGTATAAGTTCACGGTTAATAAATCAACAGATAACAGTTAGAAACCGGCTTATTAAACTGGTCCGCCGGTCGTGGTAAATACTTGCGTAACTTTCGGCGTATTGAAAGCTACAATTATACTGACAAGATATCATGTTAAATTGCTTCGATATTGTTATTCGAGTTGAAATTGTTAACGTCGGAATTGTTGGTAACTTAAGGTATGTATTAGGCAAAACATATACATGTAACGTGTAATTTACATCTTATCGATAAATAAGAAATGTAATTTAAATAGATACAAATGATTATAATCAGCTTGGGTTAGTGTAGTCAAGATGGTGGAACAAGGCGGCAAGATTACAGTATAATAACATGTTGGCGTCTGTGCCGCGGTAATGACAGATTTATTCAGTTTGACGCTCGCTCTACCTGGCTGTTGTAGGCACTCGGCATTTAAAATTTAGTTTTGTTGGCAAAAAATTTGGGACATTACTTTTTTACATCAACTCCTATAAAAGCGAGTGTACATACATACATGAGTAACAATATAATATAACAGCTGATTTCACCAATCACCTGTAATACTTAAACAAAACATAGCGTAGATTATACTTTGGGGTTATGTTTACAATTTCAATTAATATAAGTCTTGTGAAAATTATTTTCTTAAAAAATGAGTTAAAGAACTAAAGTAGGCTATTATAATACATTATAAGATTTGCATTGAGGTTATAAAATGAATATGAATACAAATTCTTATTATCAATATATTCATTAATACAAGTTTAAAGAAGAGATACCCATTCGTTTAACTTCGGAAACATTCGTACATCTTCGTATGGCATATAAACAAATTCGATTATTAATTTCTTCATTTTAATATTAATAACTTCTAAATCATCTGCTCTATCAATATGAAGTTAGAAATCAATTAAAAGTTATTGTTTTAATCTTTATTTAGATATATAATAATGTATATAAGTACAAAGTGTTAACAAATAGGCCTACAGTCTTATAATCCTTATAATCGTACACAATTACCGAATTAAAAATAGATATGAAATATTTTGTACAAAAAACAAAATGGCGGATATCTGGAAAACGAAGCTTTTTCGTGCCTAATTTACATGCAGTTTTTTCTTGTTTTTAGCTATAGAATGATCTACCGAGACATTACCGCTAAGTTCTGAATCACCCTGTATATTCCTCGATGTAACTTTTTTTGTAACATTTTTTGATATGATCAAGTTATGCAGAAAAACTGCATGAAATTTAAAGAAAACCGTAAACTTAATTTTGGTTGAGGTAATAAGTTATTGAATTTCACAAAATACATAACACAGATCAACGTCAACTCTGTAAATAAATTTACGCCTGTTCTAACGTTTGCTTCTCTACAATTGGCAATAAAATATTTTAGATTTTTGTAAATAAGATAGTGTATTCACAGTTAATGAAACTGATTAAATTATGTTTGTTCTACATTTACTTATGAAATTCTAGGGACATACTTTCTTATAATGGAGTACCAGTTAGAAGTACATGTTGAAACTTAACGATAGACCAGGCAAAGTACTGACAAATAAATACATTTTTTCCTACAGCTCCGATTTGGATGCAGTTTTCTGCATCGTGTTCAGAAAAATACCAGGAAAAAAGTCTACATATGACTAGCTTCGGGAGAAAGCAGGAATGCATAATGCATAGCGGGTGCATAAAGTGCATTTTTTTAAACCCCTAAAAATGGATGAATATCCGCGAAAATCGGTACTTGAGGGTTTTGGGAGCGCTAATCT